>VXAL01004755.1:1477-46685 GCA_013399475.1 Chauna torquata
TCTTGCAATTTTCTGCAGTGATCTCTGAAAAAGTTTGGACCCATGCATTCTTCAAAGGTGCACTTGAGCATGCACCGTACTAAGAACTTTCCATAAGAATCGTAGTTACTCAAGCGCTGACCCAGAGAATAGAGTCCAAAGTATTCAGATGAACATTTTTGAATGTTTCCAGTCAGAGAGAAAATGGTTTATTTCAAATGGCAAATGAACTTAAAGAACTGGCAGGTGAAAAAAGTCTCTGGTCTTAGTATGTATACTGAAACCTTAAATGTAAGAAAGCCAACGCAGATATGCCACATTTTAAGAACCTATGATTTATTTGTATTTTAAATGTTCTTTCTCTCAGCTGATGTAAAAATATCAAGATTAATTACTTCATTGAATCAAATACCATTACAAGACATACTGGAACAAATTTCCCTCTCAGTTACTCTTGCAATTTTATGGAAGTAATGGAAGAACCCATTCACATCGAAGGAAGTAGAATTTGACTGTGTAGACATCAAAATGATATTGTGGTAATAAAATATGTGATGTATTTAAATCATTATACAATGAATAAATAAATTGTCAGATTATTTTAAATTCAGGTCAGGAAGATAGAGAGCTTTCTAAATCCTACCACAACTTAATTCAGCAATTGTCATCAGGGACATTCAGGGAAAAATTGATTTAGTGCTGCCATTGAAATAGTGACTCTTCAGTTAGTTTGGGACAACTGGGAAATCTATTCATCTGACTTTCAACAACAGTCAAACAGAAATAGAAAAATATGGTATCCAAGATGACCCTCAAAATTTTTAGTATGTAAAGGATGATGAACTAAAGGCTAAACACGATACAAGCTGTATTTATGAACATTTAGGGCAATGATAGTTCATGAGGGCTCAAGAAAACTATAAAAGATATAGCCATGCCACATGCATCTTCATCTATAGACATGCATTCTCGATAAAGTCCATGGGAGACTGCATTATATCTAAGTTTCAAGCAAAAAGCAAAATAAAAAAATGCTTGCAATAAATGCTGAAACTTTAATCACTTTTAAAATAATCTTTGAGTTCAATTGATATTTTTAATAATGCTTGGAACGTTACGCAGTAAACAATTTAACAATTTGAACCATCCAGTGACATGAAGAATGATATGTAAAAGAAATATCAATGAATGAATTGTAGGACCTTTCAATTCACCATTATTTAGACAGACAGCTACCATGGAATAATCAGGAAAACTGTTTTTTCTACAATGCACTCTCCAAAACCAGTATCCTCAATATTCTGAAATGTTATAATGAAAACAAACAAACAAACAAACAAAAAAAGGAAAAAAAAAAAAACAAGCAAGAAAGAAGAAGAAAGCAGGACCATGCTGTTCACCCACGCACCTGGAGGAACAACTCCAATACCATCATCAACATCATAATCTGAGATGTCACTATCACTGATTGGCCGAGATCCTGCACAACAGTAAGGTAAACAAATACCTGAACATCTGGTCGTGTTATAAAATGTAAAAATATGTTCATTTAATGTACTACTAAAATTGAAAAGATGATTTTAAGTCTAAACAACAGAAGAGGAGAACTAAACTGCAGTGACTTGGTGACGTTTCACAAAACAGCTGAGCCAATCCAACAGCTTACAGATGCTGCAGCTTCCTCCTCCCTTCTCCTTCCCTCATGTCCATAGTACTCTTCTACTAGGATAGTTTAGCTCACTAAACAAGCAAAAAGTTTTTCTTTATTTTTCAAATAAAGAAAAAAAAATACTTTTGTGCTATTTCAGTGAGTTGAGTAAGCTGAATCAGCATGCTGAACAGGAAAGGAGGCAGCATATGGTGAGAACGGAGAAGAGGAAACAGTACTGACAGCTTTTAGAAAAGTTCAGATATCTCATGAAAACTAACCTTTAGTTTGCTATCTCTATACATATTCTCATGCAGTAATTACAGCAGTATCACATTTCTATACTTCATTCCCGAATGTGCCCCAATTCCCTATGCATTAGCTGGAATTAATGACTTTTATGTTTAAGAAAAATCAGAAAAATAGCTTGGGAGCATATTTTAAAATAATCCCCTATATCCTTCTTATTTTTAAATCTTTAATTAAGTTAAATGAACAGAGAGGCTATAATAATCATATATTTCAATACATTCATTATTTTCAGTATGAATGATAAAAACTTGAAATAAGACTCTTCAGAACAACTGTACCTCCCAAATACAAGCACACAATTTCTCTTGTCTGCTAAAGTACACTTCCCATCTGATTGTATATATGCTGTGTGTATATAGAAGTATTTTGGAGGCTGAAACTATTTTTTGATGAAAAGTGTTTTTATACCTCACAAGGCTTTAAGGCCTTTCTTTTTTAAAATAAAAAGCTTTTAATTATTATAAAAGTATCCAATAATCATGAACTTCATCTATCCTTTTAAAAGGAGATTTATGCAAACAAATATTTGACCAATTTTCTTTTGCTACTGAAAACCAATCAATTCAAACAGTTTTCATGTACTTGAAAGTTATGCACCACAGGTGAAATGCTGACATGTCATAATGTCTTAATCCACATCTCTTTTTGCCATACTTTTTCATTACATTTACGGATTGTGAAATACCATTTTTATCCTGTATAAGAAAGTTAAATACCTTTATACCACACCCAGCATTTCTAATTTAAAATTAAAAAAAAAAATGAATGGAATTTGGACCTACTTTGTAATTTCTTGCTAGAGCTTTCTCCACCATGAACATGTCTTCGTGGCATGAAAGGTGATGGCTGAGGCAGAGGTAGTGAAGATTCATCATGTGTCTGTAGCTTATACCAATGTGGTTCATCATCTAAAAGTGCTGTCTCCAGCTCTATAAGAATCTAGTAGAAAAATTATCAGATTTTAATTTTAAAGGCATACACACACAAACACATATAAAATATGCATATATATGTGTTCAAAAACAAATGACAAACTCAGGACAAATGTGCGTGTATGTATCACCTCTCCAAGAAATTCACTCTCTTCTTCTTGTACTCTTGGCTGATCCCATACCGTTATTTCAAGCATTCGTTCTCTAAAATCTCTACGATGTACATGCGAGTAGAGAAAAGTTTGGTTCCATTTTGGCTCTAGACTTTTCTTTACTGTTTTGGTCCTCCTTTTACTCTTATCACTGAAACATAAATATTTGTTATAAACTGTTTGCAGAAATAAATCACGAAATGCCATCTACTCATCAGCACTTAGTGGTTTCATTCCTTCTGATTTTATAATGCCTAAAAAAGAAAAGTATTTGCTGTATAGAGGATTCCATTCAACCAAATGTCCATAGAGTTAATTTGATACTGACTTGCACTCTCAAGTGCGATTTTTTTGTTATAATTACTCTAACTAGAACATATTTTAAAAAGGAATTCTCTAATTCATACGCATTCATTTAAAAGTTGATTCAATAAATGACAAAAATAATTTTCTCAACTGAAATACTACCTTCTGTCTGGAAGAAAATACATTTTTACATAGGGATTCCTGGGGCGTCCATCTACTCTTGGTGGCAAATCTGTTGCTTGCAGAACATTTACTATTAACTGATGTCCCACTTTGTCATACCACAGTTTCACCTACAAGAATCAAGTTACCAGAAAACATTACTGAAAATGGAAAAAAAAAAAAAGAATGCTCACAGTGCACCACGTTAACCACAATGTAAAAGTAATTTTTTAAAAATTTAAAATTTAAAAAAATAACTTATTTTTCCAAGAAACAATGAGATATATTTTATTGCTAATTCATTAATATTTAATTAAGTTAGATGGAAAAGATGTTGGTATACACCACTGACTTTTGTATTTACCAAAGCTGAATAAAATGGTAGTGCCTGATTATACTTACATTGCATATTGTACTCACTGCATAATCTTGTATCTGTGAGTCCATTTAGGCCAGCATTGTCTTTTTTCTGCACTTTAGAAGCTACACTTCAAATAAGAAGCCCTGACTGCAGCTAATCTTGAGGCATGGCGGAAATCTGTCTACTCTGATTTGCCACTTTTAAAATGTTCTTATGAAAAGTGTAATATACAGCTAAATTATTTCCTAATAGGATCATAACATAAAATTTTTGAGCCTGCTGTGTACTTAGAAATTATTATAATCAATATAAAAACATAAGAATGTACAAAACAAAGTTCAAGTACTCACAGTATACTTAATAAGCACAGCTTCAGTTAGCATTACAGACAACTCCAGGAGGTGATGTGTATCTAAATTAAAGTGCATTACTGAACAGTATAACTCTTAACAAATACATAGCTCTTTAAGTGCTCCCATAAAGAAGATAAAGTGCTTGTTATCTGCAGGTACAGAAGAAGAGTCACCTTTTTCAACATAGAGGGTACAGCATGACAAGTTGCAAGACACTTTCACGGGCTCCCCTCAATGTAAATTCCTGCACGTTCTGGTGTATTAAGACAACAACTCTTTTACCTCCACTAGTGAGTGTATGCTCACACATTTGAAAGATATTAGTCTTTACCAAAAACAGCCATTCCCCTTGACTTCTCAATAGACCTTGGGAAGGCATAGGGCTGAGGGACCAACACTTGATAAATATTCATTATTAACTCATGGAAAATGAAATACGCTCACAGAAAGCTGTCCTGGTAGGACTTGCGGTGCATCCCTTAGGGCTCCAGGGCTGGTTGGAGATATAACAGAAATAGATGGCCTTTCCATCTTCTGAGATTCAAAAGAACTTGAACCTAAAAATATGTGAGAAACATATGAACTTTCCACCTGAAATTTTAAAGCAAATTTGGATAATTGACGAATTGCTTTTTCTTTAAATTGTATAAAGCTTGTCTTTGTACACAGTATTAATGTGCTAGTATACAGAAAGATTTTAAGCTGATGTAGAAAGGGTGTCAAGAGTTAAAAAGACAGTCTAGTTATTCTTACCCCAGATTAAACCTGCCATTTTTTGTTTTATTCTAAGTAACATATTAAAAAGTGTTCCTCATCTAGCATTGACACACCATATCAGATGTTTTAAACAAAATATTCTCCTCTTACAGAATTGCACAGCTGAAACCTTTGATGAATAAACCCAAATTTGTTGTATAGTAGCCTCTGAAATGTGATTTTAACTCCTGAGGAATTCAGAGACAAGAAGATACTCAAGACAGACATCTGGCATGGAGGACACTCCTGCCCATGAAGGAGATGCATTTGTCCACCAGTGAAGCAGAGCCCTCACGAGTGGGCAAAAGCTCATGACAGGCAAAGAGCAGTGTTAACACGATTAGGAGGCCCCGTAAGACCCTGACCCAGGGAACACTTCTCACTGCATCTCAGACAAGGCTCAGATAAGAACGGGCTGGAAGCCACAGCCCTTACACACTCCAGCTGACAGTCTTCAAATGGGATAGCTAAAAAGAAAATCCTTCTTTTGAAACATCACACAAAAGTTTCACCTAAGGGATGTTTTCTGGCACAGAAAGCAAGATCTTTGGACAAGGCTGGATGATGCAGGAGGTGAAATCCTGACACCATTTGTACCTTTGGCAATCCCTTTCACTTGTCTCCTTTCTTATGTTATGACAAGTAAATGACTGTTCTGGGCCACAGGTTATACATTCATAAGCCGGTATGGTTCACAACACAAGATACAGAAGAAAACAAAATCCTGCTAACATTTGAAATCTATATAGATTCTAATCAAATTTATATTGTTTTGAATTTAACAAACAAGACTAAAAAACACTGAATTTTGTCATACAAAAATCTGAAGGCAATGCAGTTTCCCAGTGCTTATCATTCTGAAAATTCATAGCCAAAATGATTGTATTGGGTACAAGATCATGCTCAGGCAAAGGAACAAAGCATGTACTCACTGGACTCTAACGGGGGATGAGAACTCTCAGGAATCCGTGGAATATCACTAAAACATGAATAGACACAAAGCAATTAGGAACAAGGGAGAGGACCTTCTGCTGTAACAAATAAGTTTCTAGGACACTTTTTTAGAAATATGGTTCTCTTTTTGTTCTAATGGATTATGGGGAAAGAAAGAGGAAGTATTTAAATACAGCTCACTATTTTCCACTAGGATTCATGAAAACCTGAACATTGCAAACTACTACTTCCTTCAAAATGAGGAGCTAGCAGTTGTAACAATATGAGCACTACGATGTTAAAATTGTGGATGGATTCTACAATATTTTTACAACCAAAACAATACAGCTAGAGAGATTTTATGAAGAGAAGGGTGGTAAAAGGTAGTACAGCTACTAACACTCAACTATTTTTTGGAGGAAAAACAAAACAAAAAAAACGAAAAACAAGACATAGATTAACTCACTAGTAATTTTTATATAAACGTCTCAAGGTGTTCACGGAATGAAACTGATGAAAATGTCTTATAACAATGAAAAGAAAAAGCAAATAATATTAGCAATGTTAAACAACAAAACAATAACAGATTTCTTCAAAGGCTACAAAATATCACAGCATATTACAATTGGGTATGGATTTTTTTCAACATGCACATACCCATAGGCATGAACAAAATCAGACTGGTTAAGTCCACACAAGTCTATCAAAATTTTAACATCAACACAATTACTCTTCCATCAAAATCTGGATGATGTTAGCTCCTCGCTCTGTCCTGTTCTCAGCAATCATTAAAAATACATTGCTAAAGCAAGAAATGACTGTTATTGTATAAATGTTAGCAAAACAGAGCAGGAAAATGGAAACAAAGCACTTCAGTGGATTACTCGAAAATAGTTTCATCAAAAAGAAAAAAAATCCAAAATTTAAACTCCATTACTGAAGCACAACAAAAGATTTCAAGTCTAAAGCTGGGCATTTAAAAGGTATTCAGGCATTTTTCTGTCCAGTGAAATACTACCTTAGTGACTTGGAAGTCAAGAAAACTAAGACTCCGAGGTATATAAATGCTACTTACGAAAAAGAAACAGACAATTCAGAAAAGGAATCTAACAGTGCCCAATCAACTAGTCTTAAATTTATTTTTCATGTTCTGCATTTTAAATTTCTGGTGCATGTGACTTAACAAAAGCTATTTCAGCTCTAGTTAATGTCTCACTTTAGCTTGCATCTCACACCACTAACCAAGAACATGATTCTCTTTGCCTTGACTTTCTAAGTAAGGAGTACCGTGGTTTCCTCAAACTTATGGAAATACAACTGCATTACTCATTCTTGACATGGCATAGTACTACTTCACAAACAAACACATGACATTGCACAGCAGGGCTATTGTGCAGACTTCTTAGCACTTTCTCTCTTTGGTTTCCAGGGAAATTCTCATCAGTTTGAAATAATTACTTAGCTTACTCAAACTAATTTTTCTATTCAATATGATGTTAAGTTTGTGATATTTTCTTGTGCTAGAATACAAATGATCTCTTCTGCAGTATAGCATCATCACTTGTAATAATATCAAATTTAGGATATTTAAACAGGGGCTCATAGGTGCAAGGAATGTTTCAACACAGAAGGTGCGTCCTACACATCTGGGTGAGTGGAGAAAGACATCAAAATGCATTTTGTTTCCATTTTTCTTCTGTATTGTCCATAATACATTAGAAAAAAGAAAGGCTAAAAATAAGAGCCAAATATTAATTACATATATAAGCACTTAAGAACTGATTTACATTTACAGTAATTAAAAATAATTTAAAAAAAAATAGTAGTAAGAAGTAGTGCAATCACTTATTTCAAAAACTTAATTTTACTCCTCTATCAGAGCAATGCAAATGTCACAAAAGTTATGTCAGAAACACTCCAGTAAAGAGCTGCTGACATTAAATTTACCTCTACCTTGAAAAGCAAAGGTTTTTTGTAGTCTTATGTGATGTTATATATGAATATCTTATGTTTGATCCTTCCACACCTCTATGAATACCTATAATAAACCCAACTCAGGTTGAGACTACTGCCTGCAAATATATGGTTTGTGAGGAGCACTGTTTTGCCATACACTGGCACAGACGTAATTACTCTGACGACTATAGTCAACAGCTTAATCACTGAAGACAAACTAAATTGAAACATGGCTATAGCCCACACTTCCTTAGGTTGCTCTAGGGACAGAAGCATCATCCTCTACAACCTACAGTTTTCTGAGTTTCTAAGTACCTGTCTCCGACCTTCATCCTCCTGTTTCCAGCACTGCTCCTTCCCATCAGAACTTGTACACCAATCTGCAGTTTGCACTAATTATATTACTTGAGCAAGTCCCTGAAATTTAGTACTGCCTGGTTTGTTATGGAGATTCAACCTCCTTGCAAGGACCTGAAGTACAGTAACAGTGCTTGCACAGAGGAGCTGAATCACACTGGAGAAACAACAATTTTGGCAATATTATCTGTGGAAATCCAAGCAAAGATAACTAGCATCTGACAAGGAAAACAGGAAAACACAGACAAATCAAAAAAACATGTTTTACCTGCACTATCCCATATGAACTCATCCGAACACACAAGAGACAGCGAGTTAGCTACCATGCCAGACTTCTTCCCCAAACAGCGTACTACCAGAGGGTTTTCTATGCTGTCTTACGTTAACAGCCTCTCACGTTGTACGCATATTCATAGGTCATTTTCCCCCTCATATTTAGATGCCCGACCCATTAATTCTATTTTTTATAAGTTTTTTACCTACCCTGTGTTTGCAATCATCAGCATTAACGTCAATTAGTTTCTATGGAGTTTTTACGGTACTATTGCGGTTTTACCGTTTATTGTTGTTATGCCTTCATCTGCTAATTGTGTTACATTTTTCACATTTTTCACTAATAAACATCCTACAATTATCCATTATCAAAATTACATTTGCTGATAGACACAGAAATCTAAATTTACAAGACCGAACAAATTGTTTAGACATCAATTTCGTAACTTGCAGTCATCTAATTTGTGGCCTCACAGTCCTCCTATTATTCACTCAAGCCAAATTGTGTTAAATTTGGGCTTTTTAGACCTAATACACTAGGACTTTTTAAAAAGAGACCATTAAATGTGCTGGTACATTACTTGCATTATTAATACTGAGAGATGAAAACACTTAAATTATGCAGACAAAATATCATTTTTCAGGTCTTTCGGGAACCTATTCCCTCACAGGAATTTTAGGTGTAATGGATTACCACTTAATGCCGTATCAAGCAGCTAGAAGTTTGCTGAGTCAGCACCTAAAGTAGACACAAAACTTTGCTACACTAGATTTATTAGGTTAAGTAAAATTCACTATAACGAATTTGAAATGACCATATAATTTGGACAACAAGGCAAGGAGAACCTGGGAGGAAAAAAAAAGTAATCTGCTATCCAAAGCAAGCCATTTCCTATTATATAACACAATCCACACAGATTATAATCAAAACAAGCAAACAAACAAGAAAATCATCTGCAGTATGTTCTTTTCATGTTAACTAACATCAGGATTTTCTTTGTTGTACAATGTCTGATTTTTTTTGTTTGTTTTTGTTTTGTTTTGTTTTGTGTGTGTGTGTTTTTTGTTGTTGTTGTTCTTTTTATATGAGGTGGGTAAATCCCAATCTGATATAAAACAACAGGACTTTATCTCATTACTACTGGAGAAAGGAGTTATCTTTAAATTTCAAAAAGTTGCATGCTCTAGTCCCTTTGAGATATTTATCTGCTCTTTCCAGAAAAAAAAAAAAGAAAAAAAAATCTTTCAGGACACAGCTGTAGAAGGATAGCATTATTATAGCATGTAAACCCCTCCATGCCAAGACTCCATTTGTCTCAAAACAAAAGTGTAATCTGATGTGCTCTATTTTCGCCTGTGTCCGGAAAGCAATATGCATAGGTCATCCAAAGCAAAACATTCCATTTTATTGCTCCTGTTTCCAGGTGCACGTCTTTAGTGTAAAATTCACTCATATTTAGAAGCAGTCTTTGTTTTCGAATGCCCTTCATTTTCTATGCCTCAGTTCAATAGTTGTGGTATTTTCTCTGGCTTTTTCTTCAAGAGTATGTTACTGGAATGTGCTCACTTTGAACTTCATTTTTTGAAGCTATTATATTTATAGAATTCATCAACTACAATAAATCAATTGTTTTAATAATCAAGTTACCTTAAAACTTTAAGGATACATTTGCAAATATAGTGATATCTAAAGCTCGTTATTTAAAATGCCAATATAGCACTCCTTTTTTATGTCAATTGTACAAATCACTTTTCAGGTTTTCCTTCAATTGAGATGTGGAGCTCAAGTCAAGTCCAATGATCAACATACTTACTTTCAGCTGATTTAAACATAAAAACGAGACTTCCAAAAATCTCCTTATGGCTTTTTATTTTTAATCACAAAGATGATGGATTGAATTTGCAATTTTTAGTCAGGAATGTCTCCTGGTTTATCTGTGACTAAAGAATATAAAATAAGGTTTCTATGCCCCCACAGTCTCCATCTGGATTTTAATTTTAGCCCTAAACAACCACTATTATTCCATCAAGCTCTCATTTTCCATTAAAAGGTCAAACTCACAACTGAAATTAGCTACAAATGTTAATTTTATTTAAGTACTTTTAATAGTGACTGTCATTAAAAAGGAACAGCTCATTTGCAAAATATAGCTACACTTACACAGTATATACAAAACCAAACATCAAAAGCTGATGTTAAATAAAAGAAGAATGTTTTAGTCAGAAAGAAAATGAATAGTGCTTTTTTGTTTCTAAAACTAAGAACTTATCTTTTGACAGATAAAAATTATCATTTGGATAAAATCTAGCACATTCAAAATGAAATAATCACAGATTCATAATGAGGAAACATTTTACCATCTAACTAAAGGATACTGGTATTTAGAGATATACAGTGAGTGCACATGATCTCTGGGAAGGTGACAAACTACAGATAGATTTAAATCTTTCAAACTTTTTTTTGAAACTAGCCAAGAGTCACTTTTTATTGTTAACCATGTGACTCATTTCTGTAATCTAAGTGTGAATTTACAATATATGATTCATATTCAGTCCTGTAAGACTGCTCAAAACAGTCCCAATAGAGTCATGTTTGGGGAAAGAGTGTAGAATATGACTGTAAAACAATTGCGACAAATACAGGGCCATACCCACTCATATTACCAATCCAAACAGATTTTATGATCCTTCCAAGGCTTACTTCGGAAATCAAGAATACAAGAATTGTTACCACTGAACCCCAAACCTGGATTTATAACAAATAAACGTTATAAATATTAAAAAAAAAAATGCTAATTTTTGACAAAACAAATTACATTCATTAACGTGAAGGTATTTTTGTTTCCACTTTAGATTCTGATGACAGCATCATTTAAAGCTAAATACAGTCTTTCCAATTAAAACAGTTTTTTTCTTTTTTTCCCGTCTTTAACGAAAGCCTGTTAAAAATCCTACTAACACTGACATATTTCAAATCCTGCAATGCTCAATGTTTGCTTGTGCCTCCTTATGCTCACAAATACTCGTATAAGTTATTCTGATGTAATGAAACTAAGAACCTGACAAACAGATTTTACTCACACACAGGATCCACACACGGGATCCACTTGATCCTGAGAGAAGCCTTGCTTAATTCATCATAAACATAAATCTCAATTTTTCCTTTGCCACTTGGCAAAAACCTTGTTAGTACTTTGACCATTAAAAAAAACAAAAAAAAAAAACAAAAAAAACCACACACACACACACACATTTATCCTGATATATCTTTGATGTCATTGTATAGATCCAAGATTGTAACAGGCAATGAAGAAAATGGAATGTACAGAATGTCAATAATAGAAAGTGAATCATATTCCATTATTATGAGATAAAAATAATGAACTCACAAATAGTCCCTTTAAAAGTTCTATTAGTAGAAGTAATAACTGTGCTTAAGAGGCAAGTCTTTAGCCTTACCCAATAGGCCTTGAAACAATAATTTCAACTTGAGGTTCTGACTTTGACTCTAAAATAATGTTGTAAACTTCTTCATTTGTAGCTCCAGGCAAGGGTTTGCCATTCCATTCTAGAACTTCATCCCCTTGAATTTAAAGAGAATTTTACTTCATTTCAATATTCGTTTGCAAAGAAGCACAAAACATTTATGAAATTTATATAACTAAGTTACATTGTTCAAAATGAATTTAAAAAACTGTGCCGAAACCCAAAAAGGGTTTCTGAGACACTACCAAGGCTCAAACTGTCAAGATTTTCACAGAACACACCTACAATTTGTACACAAAAACATTAAAGAAATCACTTGTCCAAACTTATTATGTACTTCAGTAATAACAGAGCACCTGTTTCTGTGCTATGAAATGAAAGTCTCTTTAAAAGACATTTTATCAACTAGCAGTAATAGTAATAGTAATAGCAATAGTAATAGTAATAAAAACTGTCAATAAATAATAAAGGGTTAATCTTCAAAAAACGAAAAATATAAATAACTAATGTTAAACCTTTAAAACTCATGACTTTTCATTACAATTTATATACTGTGTGTTTTGATTTCTCAACAAAAAGGAAACTCTTCACTGTCTGTATCAAATGAACCAAAAATAAAAGCAAGGAATGAGTCACCACCTTCTGAGGATATTAGGGGGGAACAGAAAACAAAACCTGATGTGAAAGTCATTTAGATAACTCTCTTTTTTCAGCTTGCCATTTCCAGAATGTTAATAGTATGTACATTGCATTGCACTTTGACGTTGCTATAAAAAGATAAAAGTCTTTAATTATATTTTCTAAAGAAAGATCAGTACATACAATTAAACTGTAGGAACCGTAAGGTAAAGTTTACACTCTCATATCCCATCCTATGCAGCAGTTAGAACTCTGCAACGATTATATGATGCCACAAATAACTTTATTTTCTTTATTGACAGTGATTTTGTGTTTATCAGATTCAGTCAGGAACAATCCTTCAGCTGCTGGCTTTGGTCATGTCTGAGGAGATCTAAGTCAAATGATAAAACTTGTGCTTGTTAATAAACCAAGGAAAACTTTCCTAACTGAACTCCTAACTACCAAAACACAAAGTTACAAGTTCTCTTTATGTTCAATGATTGTCATTCCTTTTTCCCAAACAGCCTATATTTTGGTATTTTAAGAAACGTCTCCACAAAAGATCCCACTAGCTTTCAAAGCATTCTTTAAAACATAAGGGCTTGCTAACGAAAGATTTAATAAATGCTTGCTGAGGTAAGTTTAATTTTCTACTATGCTGTTTAGCTGAAACTGATTTAAATACTTTGTATATTCATCACATAATCTTGTCTTGGCGGAAAAGTAAGTAAATCGATATATTGCCTAGGAATTTACTTTAAAATTCACACAGCTCAGTAAAATCACAGTCGATTTCTTCTGAAATTCTGGTTGTATTTGAATGCTAACAACTATTATAAACTAATATGATTTTTTTCCCTAAAATAAAATCTCATTTCTTCACAGATAATTCACTTAATTTACAAAAGCTTCCTAGGCATTCAAAGGAACAAGGTCTGGCCAGCTTTGCAATAGCTATAACTTAACAGTAAAAACCAACAGGGACAGATGATAGATTTGTAACACTAAAAATCACATGATTTAAACCTAAATTACACAGCAATGAATCAATCACATTTTGAAGAAAGCATGGAAGCATGAAACCATCCAGATATTTAAAACTTGGACAAATACAAAATCCAGCTTGACACAGTTCTGGGCAACCTGCCCTACCCGGACCTCCTTGAGCAGAGGTGCTGGACTAGCATTCTCAAGAGGTCCCTTCCAACCTCAACCATTCTGTGATCCTGTGATCCACTGCTACAAATTCAGGTGAGATGAGCTCCCTCGTCTGAAGTCCCACTGCAGTAGCCCAGAGTTGCAAGTCAGTCTGTTAAGGAGCTGTGAGACACCCTGCACTGGGGCCTATCTTGTTTAATATCTTTATTGATGACCTAGATGAGGGGATTGAGTGCACCCTCAGTAAGCTTGCAGACAACACCAAGTTGGGAGGTAGTGTCGATCTGCCTGAGGGTCGGATGGCCCTTCAGAGGGATCTGGATAGGCTGGACTGCTGGGCTGAGGCGAACGGGATGAGGTTTAACAAGGCTAAGTGCCGGGTCCTGCACTTTGGCCACAATAACCCCATGCAACGCTATAGGCTTGGGGCTGAGTGGCTAGAAGACAGTGATGAGGAAAGGGACCTGGGAGTGTTGATGGATGCCAGGCTGAACATGAGCCGGCAGTGTGCTCAGGTGGCCAAGAAGGCCAATGGCATCCTGGCCTGTATTAGAAACAGTGTGACCAGCAGGAGCAGGGAGGTGATCATCCCCCTGTACTCAGCTTTGGTGAGGCCGCACCTCGAGTACTGTGTTCAGTTTTGGGCCCCTCACTACAAGAAAGACATCGACGCCCTGGAACGTGTCCAGAGAAGGGCAACGAAACTGGTGAGGGGTATGGAACACAAGTCTTATGAGGAGCGGCTGAGGGAGCTGGGATTGTTTAGTCTGGAGAAGAGGAGGCTCAGGGGAGACCTCATTGCACTCTACAGCTTCCTGAAGGGAGGTTGTGATGAGGACGGGGTCGGCCTCTTCTTCCACATAACTAATGATAGGACTCGAGGAAATGGCCACAAGTTGCGCCTGGGGAGATTTAGATTAGATATCAGGAAAAACTTTTTCTCTCAGAAAGTGGTCAGGCACTGGAACAGCCTGACCAGGGAGGTGGTGGAGTCACCGACCCTCGTGGTGTTCAAGAAGCACCTGGACAAGGTGCTAAAAGATATGGTTTAGTAGCTTAGTGGGTAGTGTTGGTGATAGGATGACGGTTGGACTAGATGATCTTGTAGGTCCTTTCCAACCTTGTGATTCTGTGACTCTGTGATTCTGTAGATGTTTAGGATAACCAAGATATCTACACAAAGCTGGCTGACAGAACCTACAGGACACCTCCACCTTTACGGAGCCACTCCTGCAAGTATACACCAGGATATCTAAGATGTCTCTAGAAACTAATACTAATGCATCTTGCATTCTACCCCCACTTATTGATGCAGAGATATGAGATTTTCAGAATTATGCTGCAGATCGCTGAATTTTTTCATATTGAATTCTAAGATATAACTCAGATTGGAAGACGCTTCTGCAAGTCAGCTAGTTCCAACCCCTGCTTAAAGCAGGGCCAACTTCAAAGGATAGACCAGGCTGCTCAGGGACTTGACCAGATGAGATTCAAGTATCTCCAAGGAAGCATATCCAACAACTCCTCTGAGAAACCTATTCCAGGACCTAGCTATCCTCACCAAGAAAAGTTTTTACAATCCGAATCTCTTTCGTTCCAACTTGTGTGTGTTGCTTCTTGTGTGATCACTTTGCACCTCTGAGAACAGTCTGGCTCTGGGTTCCATACAGCCTCCCATTAACCACATGAAAACAGGAATTAGACCCTCCCATAGTCTTCTCTTCACCACCCTGAACAAACCCAGCCCTTTCAGCTTCTTCTTGTATGCCATACGCTTCAGATCCATAATCAGCTTTGTGTCCCTCTGCCCAACCTGGTCCAGTTTGCCAGTCTCTCTTGTATTAGAGGAGCCCAAACCGGATACAATACTCCAGATACAACCTCATAACTACTGAACACAGGGCAACAACCACCTCCCTGGCTGGGAGGCCAGGCTGGCTACAATCCTGCTAATACAGCCCTGTACATGGTTGGCATACTTTGCTGCAAGGACACATTGCTGACTCATGGTCCACTTACTGTCCTCCAGCACCTCCAGGTGCTTTTCTGCCAAGCTGCTTTTTAGCCAGTTTGCCCCTAGGGCTTATTGTTGCATAGGGTTATTCTGCTCCTGATGCTAGACTTCATATGAGGTTTGTACAATTGCTAAGAAGTTTATGAACTAGCCAAATTTTAAAGGCTTTTGCGAAAGCTGAAAAATTGTGTTTTCCTGACAGCATGGACTCATCCATGCCTTTTTTTTTGTGTGTGTGTTCTAGTCCTACACAATAGGATGAACAGAAAACATTGCCAAAACTACATATTTCTGCTTAGCCAGTCCTCTGAAATTATTTTGGCTCTAAAAATATTTTTCAGAATTTAAAAATAGCTTTGACTTAAAAACTAACCTAGTACAGACATTAAAAATGTGGTATTTCAGCCCAGACACTTCAAGATTAGTGAAATGAAAGTAATTTTATATAATCATAATCTGCAGTTAAATATCTATAATCAACTATAATAAGTGGTGCTATCAACACCACGGTTATCAACTTGAAAAAATAAATAACAAATGCAAAGACGAAGTAGGATACTCTTAGAGACTCATCATCTTTTCTACTTCCTTATTACTATTTGCTTCAAGCAATTATCCTAAATTCAAAAAAGTTGTCATCAGAGTTTCTGGATTCCTAAGAAGGTACTGTATAGCCTTTTGTTTGCTAAGACAACACTTGGAAAGCAGTTGTTTAGGGCTGTGATAAACATATAAACCACTAAAAAGTAATTTAGAAAACTGATTGCCACACATAGTTCTTGCTTCATTTAGAAGTAAAGCTTTGAAAGTGTCAGCAGCACAGCCACTTATTTGTAAGCGCACTATATAGATCTTATATACATTAAATACTTCAGGATCATTTTCTTGGGCTGTATCCCATTTTTATTTCTAACAATTCACACTGAAAGAAGTACTAATAATGTCCATTGCATACACAATGCATCACCCTTCAGGTGATACTGTAGTGTGAATAAAATAACTGTAGTGAGTTTTGTTTGACACAATGAATTGGTTTTATAAAATGTTTACATTGCATCTATTGAGTGTAACAAGCAGCTGCTGAGATACCAAGCAAAAATTTACCCAATGACATTTAATCCTGACACTTCAGCACTGATCAAGAGTGTCTTGTATTTTGTTCACACATCCAAGCAATTGGAGTGAATAATAAATGAGAATTGTAGGCAACTGTAGCATTCCATAATAACACTACAGTATTTTTCTGTATTTACAAGATACTAGCGTATCACGAGTGATGTTAATATAAATTACAAGGCACATTACAAAAAAACATAATTAAAAGCCAATATATTTTTGTACGTAACTGACTGATTTACCTGCTCTGAGATGCCCCACCACATCAGCCAAGCTACCTTTCTTCACTTTGGTAATGAAGGCACCAAGTCGTCCTAATTCTGTCATTTTTCCTCCAACAACCTGGATAATCATAAATTTGTGAGTTTCCATGACACAAACCAGACATCACATCACACATAAATATACAGCCAGATTAGTTTTCACATTACTGTTATAATTACACATGAATTATCCATAAGCAAATCTATTGTCAATTTGGGCTTCACAGAGGCTTAAAGAAAAAGTTAGAGATGCAAAATGGCCAGGTTAATTATCTTATGCAATTGCTAAGCATCTAAATTTGTTGCAGAAAGAGGATTTCTTAATAAATAATCAAGAAAACATACTTTTTGCAAATAGATATGTCTTGTGCCTAAGTTTAAATTGCAAGTGAACATCAAACCAAAGGTATGAAAATTCCAAAAATGCCATTACTGCGACAACTACAAACTTAGCTAATACACTACTAGGAAACACATGCAAATAGTTCACAAGAACATTGCTACAGCTAAAAACCTGGCCCTCTCGTTGAAGCACATGACAGGACAAAAGAGTAATTCCTGGCTTCTATTAAACAGAACTGAGGAGAGCATTGAATAGTGTTTTGTTTTGAAGCAGAGTAGTGCATGGGTAAAATGAGGGGGAAAAAAGTGCCCTCAGGAGATAAGATTTTTAATAAAATATAAAACAAAAAAAAGTACTCTTGCTGACTTGCTATCATCTCTACCCATCTCACTCTCTCCAATCAGTTCTTTTGTCAACAATATCCTGGGTTGAGTTTTATGAAACAGTAGGGCAGTGGTTCATTAGGTATTATTTCTTCATGTTGCCACCATTGTTACTAATTTTAATTTTTTAATTAAAGTTTTAATGTAATTTTAATATAGATCCATACTCAAGAAGATCCAGAAGCCTATCTGCCAACAGGACTGTCACAATGTCACAAACATCACAAATAAATTTATCAGTGAGTGTGTTACCTAGAGCTTACTTCACATCACACAAAACTGAGACTCAAAAAAAAAAAAAAAAGAAGCTCTCCAATCAATGTTTCCTACTAGGGCCTAACTTTTTTTCTCACATATTAAAAAAAGTATGCTTGCTACCAGCAAAATCAGCCTTGTGCTACAGACTACACAACACTTAGTAGAGTGAAGCTGTTCTCATCTTCTGTAGGCCCACCCTACGTTATTTCACTTTAAGCTGAGTAAGTGGAGCATGGTCTTATCCAGGACATGCCATTGCCAAGTTCACAGGGGTCTTTCCTGACTTAATTCCCACCATGATCAGCAGAATCAACAACCCACATCACATGCAAGGGCTTGAACTATCAGACAACTATATGCAAAGAGAGGTTGACTTCAGTGTCACTGCCCTTTGAAGTCGACTTAGGACTAAGTGGGTGGGAATGTTTCATGTTTTCTGTTGTTTCTGTTGCTCTCAGTGGGAAAAGGAAGACATTAAAATTATTTTTCTTAGTCATTTTGGAGCTCCATATACTCAAAGTATACACGGAGAGAGAAATTCTTGAACTGGCACACTGTACTCCTCAGCAGTCTCCATAAGTACCCCTTTTAAGTGTCCTGGCAATTTAGGGACAAGAACCTAGAAGTCCACTACAAAATGAGCAATTGAGGAATTTAAATTAATTGGACCATGTCACCCATAATGTCTTAATTTAGGGGCACTGAATGAACTGGAATTACTTTTAATATAATCTCTGCTATGCTTTAAAATTTTTTCTTAAGTTTTTGTGTAAATATTTACTGTCATTGTACACAATTTCTGTTTCTGAATGGCTGTGTGGATTTTAAACATTGACCTTTGCATCTGGATGACATTTATTTATGTGGACTATGAGATCGATTACTTGACTGAAACGCAAGCAGTAAAGCTAGAAAAGGCAGAACTTCTTTAATGCATTACAATGTACCGTATATGTCTCGCAGACAGAAAGCTGAACAAACATATATTTTTAATCAAAATGGTTCAGTTCCTTGGTCATGGATGAATGGAAGACATGCGCAGAAGGATTAAATATATTTACACTCATAATTTATCTGTATAACTTTCAAAACTTACTAAAAGTGAGGAGTACGTTTTTGTCAAAAGGCCATATAATTGGAGAGTCCTCTGACTTAGTATGCTAGGCGTCCACATAATCAGGTCAGTGGAAATTTCTTTCGTTTACCACACAAACCCTGTAATACTTACTTTTAGCCCCAGTAATGCACCTGATTCTTTTGGCATGGTTGTTCTCTTATTAAGAATAACACGCCCAATTAAGCGATCTCCCTCTTTAGAAGGCTGCCACGTTACTGGATGCTGTTGAAAAAACAAGCGGTGAGAAAAAAAAAAAGCAACCATTTTCCCTGTATTCAGATGCACACACCTATAAACACATAAAATTTCTGAATCATCATGCCATGGATATTGTACCAGAACTTTCTACTATTATGTTATATCTGTAGGGCTCTGGTTTCATTAAATATTTATGCCCACTGTAAAAAATCTCAGCTCTATGTCTGCAGGTAGATTTATAATACAATTAAAAGTTTAATACAATTAAGCATTTTAAAAACATAACTTAATTAATAAAATTAGACATTTACTTTTAATTCCAGGACCCTGAAAACTGCATTTATAAATTTTGTTCTTTAGAATAACATACACCTTATAGAGCTGTGCCATATAGGCTTATTATATAACAAAAGCCAAATGATCCTTTCCTGTTCTAATTCAGTAGAAGAAAACTACTGATCTCTCCTGGAGCAGTATCACACTCACAGCTTCTTTTGTGGTGTGTAATTGATATGATGAAATCTAGTACCAGGTCTATAAAAGAATTAAATTCATATTAAAATTCAGGTAATTTTACTAGTATAGATTTTGATAAAAATATCCACTGATTTTGATTTCCATGATCCACTAAGGCAAATTTTGATATAAATAGTATAGAATTTTATTTTAATAACAAAATATCTATAGTGAACTGAAATTATCAGCAAACATTTTAATTCATACTTATGAAGCTCTTTGTCCCTATTTCTTACCGAACTAACAGGGGATGTCTCCCTGCTGTGCCACGTGGCAGGATCCAGCCAGTAATAATCCAAGTCACCTGGAAAAATATGAATAGAAAGAAATGTGTAATCTCTCAAACAGAGAAAGACATATGTGTAATTACTTCTGTATGCATGGATTTTAATAGTTTGCAATAGTCTGATGAAGCTAATACAAAAAATGTATTATGATTTTAATTAAACATATCAGTTTGAAAACAAGATAGACTAATAATATAAAAACAAAAATACATAATAAAACAATTATTTGGACCTCTGTTTTTTGACGAATCACACTTCAGGACTAGTCACACACTCTGGTTGTTTTTCACTTTGCCCGGTCTTCCAAGAAAGGACCCCAAAGCACTGCATTCGCAGCCCTCCTCCTCCCCCATCTCCATAATAAACACACAGCTAATGATGACGCTAGAGAGAATACTCCACAAAATAGGCACTTAGCTACAGTTAAGGGCAGAACAGTAAACCACACTCAAGAATCTGCAAAGTAGTTAATCAGTACAACTGGTACAGACAGAGGGGCACAGGAGCTGAAGAAGGGTAAGACAGCACAGAGTACCAGGCAAAACAGCCACACAAAACGAGCAAATAGTGCCAACGGCAACTATGAGGTTGCAATCTTTCGTTTTGCTTGGGACAAACTTAAATACTACGTGCATTGAGAGTAAAACCCTGAATTATGGAGGCCTGGAAGCCATAAGCCCATCAGGCCAAGTAGGGAAACCATGGGCAGGGTTTGGGAGAAAAGGAAGCAGAGTGTAAATACCAAGGTGAATATATATGAACTGATGGAAAGCTAAGGAAACTACAGTTTGACTTCACGTAATACAGCAGTGGTAGCAAAAAATGTCCATCTCTTCCGGCTGTTGTCTGTGGTAGAGGACCGATGTAACTGCACTCCAAGGCAGAAAATGAAGGCCGGAATTGCAAGAGGAACAATACAGGGCAGTGCAATTCCGTGTTTTCTTTACAAAGAGAAAGGGTGCAAATGGCATTAGGAAGGACACTGCAGAATGATTCTGGCTAGAATAAATCCAACAGAACAGGAACAAATCTGAAGCATTTCTGTCCTAGCACTGATTTTAAACAGAATATACCTGTGAGCTCTGAACCTTGGCATTACGTCATCCCTTTGGACATTACTACAGCAATTTAACAAAATGCAGTCGGTGTCATTAGGGCTCAAAATGACACCTCTTTTTCTAACAACATTCCTACAAATTTTTCATTGATCATTTAAAAGCTACTGGGTAAAAATCCTACTTTTGTTAAGGTCAATGACTTATTGCAGACACCCTCTACATTTTTGCTATGCTCTATGTCTTCAGAAAACATATTTTATTTATTACATACACTTTAGGCAATGCATCTTCACTATCGTATTTTAGGAAATACATCTCTATAATAATACTATTAGATCACCACTTTTACTAGTACACAGGCATCCGACAGATGTCCAAACAAAGCAGGCTTCTAGGAAGAAAAAAATATACATTTACACAAAGGGTTTATTATTTTTCTGATTCTGTTTTTTTCTACAAATACTTAAATGCTAATTATGAAATATAAGTTGTATCACCATTTATAATACATAAAATCTTTAATAACTTATCATCTGCACGATCATATTCATAAGCTATTTTTAAAGAGCTTATTATTATCATATGCGTAACCACACAAGGCAGTTTGCGGTTGCATTAGCTACTGCAGTTCTGCAATTTTGAGGGCTTATCTTCACATGAAAGATCTTTCAGCTTTATTTTTAGTGCAGTTCCTTGCACCTTTAAAAAGACTTTGAAACTGCAGCAAGAACAAAAACAAAACCATGGAACCAGACTGCTGTCCTAAGCGTTGGCAGTGAGCTGGGACCTGTGGCACGGAGCTCTCCAATTTTCAATAATGGACTCAACAGCAACACCAAAAACAACTCTCTTCTGCAGGAACTGGCCTGCCACAGCCCAAATGCTTTGCCTTCACGTTTCACAGCTATTTGCTCCGCGACAGGGAAATGCTCAGGCAGGAATAAATGCCAACTCCAGCATGCAGAGATGTGTACCCTAGTGCTCAAAGATGTGTTTTCTCTTGTCCCCATTGCTCTCAGCTCTCTTTTCCTTTCTTCCTTCCCCAGCTTCAGCTTCTGGGTCCATGTTTCCCCATACACACCCACACCCACACCCACACCCACACACCCACACCCACCCCCCCACATCCCTTGATCCTAAGCTGCCTCCTCTCCTCCCCCTCTTCCCCACACACAAACCTTTGGTTTTCTATCCCTTTCACCCCTCCTATCTGCTCTACACTTCCATAAACTCCAAGAAGCTGGTTGCTTCCACCGTGTCCAGCCATGGGCTCACTCATTTTGCTCTCTGTTCTCAGAAGGTGAAAGTAGGAATTGCCTTGCAAAATCAGCTGTACTGAGCTGGAGCTCAGCACATGCTCTTGGAACGCATAAATGCAGCTATCAAATCAAAGTTTCTGACTGCAAGTCTACAATTTGGCAAATATTTTAAAAGATGCAATACTGCATGAATTGGGGAGAAAAAAAGGAAAAAAAAGTCCACATTCTTGAAAAATGAATGAATTCTTAAATTCCCATTAAAATTTAGTATTAAATAGCCCACTGGCATGCAAACCTTTGGCTGAATCTACAACTGTAAAAAGGGTTTTACAACAGAAAGTGTCAGTTAATCTACATTCATAAACATAGAATAGAATATACAAATTAAAATGTAATGGAACAAAACTGCCAAATGAGCTTAAAAAATATTTTATTCCAGCAACAGTTACACTAGGGTATTGATATCTGCAGTTAAGTACTCTACTACAGCTATAGTTTCAAAAATCATTTCTCATCCTATGTCATTGTTGCTTCTTTTCTTACTGCTTACTTACGCCATTCTTGCACTGCAATAGCCCAGAAGTGACATTCAGTGCCCCAGAACTGAATATTTGTTTAATTACACAGAATAATTTCACTGAACTAGTATTACAGATCCAGGAACAGGTAAATAACATGCAAAACCTTACAATCTGAGAGCACAGGTTCAGAATTTCAGATTTTCTCAAAACAAAACAAAAAAAACAACTCAGACTGAAAAAAAAAAACTATGCGCAGAGTACTCCCTCCACTGGTAAAAATCACTAAAAGTAACTAGTAAAATAAAACAGATGTAAGACATTATGGAGAACAAAAAAAAAATTCTACTGAGGAAATTATCAATTTAGAGCAACCTGAACTGCTTTTAAACACTTTTTAGACAATGCTTTAAATTTACAAACATGAAAAACTTTAAAATAACATACTATATGCACAGTACTGTTATTTCTGTACATTACCAATACATTTATATAAAACATACACAGGTATATTTTGAAATTAAGCATATGATAAAAAAATGCATTTGCAATTATAATTTATGATTTACTTCAGACTAATGGAGTGAAATAAGTGTATCTTTAGAAAACCCTTTTTCCTGAGGGTGTAATTCAAAATATTGTAGCCTGCCAGCAATGAAATACTTCTCCTATTAACTGCTCGATTACTGTACTCTTGGACATAAAGGGGTGTAATCATAAATCTACTTTACATGACACAAATGGGCTGAGTTTTTTCTTGAGAAGTCTTTCACAGTCTTCAATCAAATTTCAAAATGAGGAGTAAAAATCTAATACATTGCTTTGATTTTGTCTGCAACATGTATGCTTTCAAAATAAAGGAAAAGCAAAATTCAAAACACCAAAAAACATTTTCCCTAAAACATTTCATCTTCAGCAGTACTACTCATATGGAAAGTTGATGCTGCAATGCTGTGATTTCAAGTGAAATCTCACAAAGCTGGTGAGTGTTAGAAATGACAGCCTTGTCTCTGTTGCAAAGCTGAAACATTGCTTTGCTGAAACAGGCACAAAATAAGAAAGCCTGTTATCCTGTATGACCAGCCATGCTGATCTCCAAAGAGTCTTAAGCACTGGAGATAAAACACCCCAAGATGCTTCCCCAGATCCAGACTGTGTACGGAGAGTAGTGATATCCAGCAAAGAATGCGCTTCTGGTGCTCTGCTTAAATCCAGATGTACCACGTTTGCAGCAGTTACTTAAGATGAGAAGCAGACAGTCTATTGATAAGATTCAGTCAGCCCACATTAGGCACTTAATTGAGCCTAACATTCAGCTGCTAATTAATAAAACTGTTCTGGCACGTACCTAGGAAACTTAGACAATTATTTTCAGAGGCTGCATCTATAATTAAAACGCAAACTGGCTTCCTATATAGACAGTCTAGATCTCTCTAATTAACACACACAGCAGCCATCCATGTATTTACCTTTGTTAACTTTTAGGCTCAAATACAGCATGCGTTAAAGAGACAAAAAGCTCATCAAAGACGTGGAATAGTCCTCTGTTATGTCTTCCACAGTTCCCACAGAACTGGATCAATATTTCATGGAAATTGTCAATTTTTTCCCAGCGTAAAATCATCAGAAGCCACATAGCCACAGAAAGTTATGACAAATGTAAAGAAACCCAGAATATCAACTTGATTGCCTTCCTCTCTCATAGCCTGAATTTTCATGAGTTAGAAGACTGCTGTACTCATTCCTGGCCCATGCCCTTAGCACAGTGATATTGCCATCAAAAACACCTGGCTGCTGTCACAGATGTGATGCATCATATTGGCAAGCCAAGAGGACACTTCTATGCCCAAGAAAAAAAAAATGAGGCTAGTCTTTTTATCACGACAGAAAACTAATTCACTGAATAAACAATGTATGTGTAAATAACTATAGTCAAGGTGCTGAACAACCACGTAAGGAGAAAACACACGAATATGCTGGCTTGACATACAGCCCTCACATCCAAGCATCAAGCAGAGAACTCAGAAGCTACCTATTGCCTATTTATGCAGAAAGCTTCACAAAAATGTTCGTTATCTCCTCAGATCAACTGAATTCAGATGCCTACAGCTAAATCCTTGCAGAAGGAGGTCTGTGTTTTACCATTTATGCAGTTCCAAGACAGACTGGCTAATGCAGCACGTGGGAAGAATTCACCACGTGATTGTGAAGTTTAGGTTTTATTTTGTACAGGAAACATATAATTGCATTGGATATGAGCTCCCTTCTGGCACATGTCATCAGCACTGACATACTCCAAAGATCCAGTAAAAACTAGTACTCCGCACAAGTGACAGTTTGGACATATAACAGTCATATTGGGAGTGCAGATCAGACAACATTATTTAGTTCCTTCACTCAACCGCTCAGAGCGCTGATGAGTTCATTAATCCCTCCCAGCTAGATGGCTTTTTTATCCTAAAGACAGTCTGAAATTTTATTCTGAGGATGTGTAAGTCTTGTTGTATGCATGCGAGCACATGTATATATACAGTCCACAAAGCTCACAAAGGGAAGGCCCTCAGAAGCATGTACTGCAAGGTCTTCAGAAAATGTGTTTTGAGTGCTAAAGAATTTGGAGACTTACAACTGTAAAATACCGAGCAAAATGCGTGAACTTCCATTAATTCAAAAAGTTCCCTTAAAAGCGTTATTAAAAATATTTTATTGAGGATAGCAGAAAAAGCGTTTAGCACTACCAAGGATTTCAAATCAGCAGGCAAACATTTTAACTGATTCTTGATACTGGAGTATCCAAAGATTTAAGAAAAAATTTATCTCAGATCTAGCTCCAAGTCCTGATTTTACTGACTTTGATTACCCTCTTGAGTGGACGCTAATTCTCTAGGCGGACAGATGAAAGGAGATCTTCTTTTTGAAGTTCAGAGCTTCTTTGAATTCATTTATTAGTCCTATTTTATTCCAATTCAGTATTGACACTGACTTGTTTTAACCATATTATTTGAGTTCCTGTTTAGTATAATTAACATTGTTTTAGCTTTGGCATGATCTCTGACAGTAATACTTTCATTTTGGTCTCCTTTGGTATTTTTCCCCTGGTGATTTAAAAAAAAAGATTCAAATGAACATTTTCTATCTTAGTATTTGTTAAAGCCTGATTTATAAAGAAATTTTAATTCAAAATCCAAGCTGCAAATAAAGTCTCTTCGAACTCTGGGGTGTTTCAGTTAAGATGCCAGCAGACATGACTTTTAACAAGGATAAGCATATGAGAAAAAATGTAATGCTAGAAGCAGCAGCCCGAGCCTTAGAAGTCCTACAGATATGATGCCCAATGAGGTATCATGCCCTGGTAGCACCTACTGCAAATAAGGTAACCAAAATGGGCTATGTTCAGAGAGCCTTATTTGAACATTTTCATCTGTTATGGGGAAAGAAGAAAAGCATTTTTCCTCAGATACAGAAGGTAATACACGGTGTTCATAATCATGATGACAGAAACAACTGCAACTCAGAACAGGACTTCTCATTATCCACAGGAAGGTGATCAGGAGAAAGACAACTTTGTGTTTCTCATCCAGCATACACACACACATATATGCAGGAACACCGTATAGATCTGCACAAGTCACTGGAGAAATAAACAAGGAAATTACATTTCATAATCAAAGTTATGATTTCATTATCATGAAAACTTGGGGAGACAATGAAAGAGAAATCTGAGTTAAAAAAAAGAAAAAAAAGCCTTCATTGTCCTGAGCTTCAGGACTGTAGAAGGAAATAGAGCAGATGAAATTCTCTGGATCATGATTAAAGAGAAGCATTTCAGCAACACTATGATGGGGATCGACTCTAGAGCACCAAATTAGGAAGATGAGCCTGGTGAGGTTTTTTTTTGGTGAGCGTTTGTCATACTCATCCATTACGCTGCATTTGAAGGTAATGAGAGGGTTTAAAGGCTTTCCTTCCTCCTGTTCAGAGGGGAATACTGCAGGAAGAATCCTTGGAATGCAAAGTCAGAGATCATTGACGCTAGGCAACTTGGAGTTTTGCCTCCCACCAGTAGAGAGGAAATAGTTAAGAATGTGAAAGTGAATAATCTTCATGATCCTTAAAAATGTAAGCAGAATCAGAAGAAAAAAAGAAAAGAAGCAAAAACAAACAACCAAACAAACAACAACAAAAAAACCCTTAGAGAAAATAAGGAAGCAGACATGATGACAAAAGGATTCCAGGAATCATGGAATCATTTGAAGAAAAAATATCAGCATCAGAAGGACAACCAGCCCAAAACAGAGGAAGGAGAAGTACAAAGACTGACTAGCTAAGTCATGAATGTTTCATTTTCTAGAAGGTGTACAATCAATGGAAAGGTACCTATGAGTAACTTACGATGATAGTGATGGAGTACCCGGAAGCATACAATTCAAAATCAGAAACTTACAAAATTAAATGCAAACAGCAAGGTATGCAAAGACAATCGAGATCATTCTGCAAGTACTTAGACCCTAGTACTTGCTGTTCTAGAAGAATATGGAAAGAGTCCACTACCATTTGGCTCTACCAGCAAAAGATACCAAGGAGGCTAACATTTTTTAGATAACAGTTCTCCTAAAAAGAAACTCAGCTAAAATCATAACAAGTTAACAAAGTCTGTATGCCAAAGCTGGAAGAGGTCAGACTGTCTAGATAAATTATACATTAAGCTAATTTACTTCATCTTGGAGTACTTCACAGATCTGTCTGAAGCCATCTCATTGCCAGGAACAGTTATTCCTGAGAATTAGTGGGGTATGGATGAAGTTCAGCAAAACTGGGAAAGGGCAAACACAGCACATACTTCTAAAGGAGAAAGGAGAGAAAGGGGAGCTAGAAATTATTGACCTGTCAATCCCTGGAAAAAATAAAAAAATAAAAATAATTAAAAAAAAACAACCACCTAAAAGATAGTAAGAAGAGAAAGACAAGACACCTAAAACTGAACTGTTAATAATAAATTAACCCGATTTCATTTCCTACCACTGTAAGATAGGGAAGAAACAGCAGTTTTCAAATATCTAAATATCTTCAGTTGAGCAGGGGTTTTGTTTACGAACATGCCATTTTAGCATCACACCAGAAAAACTGTCTAAATAAAATTAGTGTAAGGTGAAAATCTATTTAGAAAAGCATATTCTAAACAATTAAGATTGGTAACAACAACAACAAAAAAAAGTATGCATTAAGCAGGGTCTGCCATGTTTGGCTGGGATACACTAATAGCCAACACTCACATTAACTTGCTAGATAATAAACCGCAAACACATTAGACTTGTAGGTGATCCAACTGCAGGGAGGGAGGACCTGTGTGTCGTAGGAGATCAGATTTGAAAGCTATCCTGACAAACTGGAGAAATGAACTGGAAAAAAGGGGATCCAGTTCAGGGTAGACCAAGAAATGTCTCCACACTCAGACCAGAATAAAGAAGCGTAGAAACAGGGAAAGAAACTCAACCAGTTAACAACTAGCTATGCAGAGGAAGATGAGTTGGATTTATTCTATCACAGTGGCAACAAGAGATGACAGCATGCAAGTCTGGCTGCTGTCAGTAAGCCGTTATCCTTGCACTTGAGCTGGAAGGCTTCGCCAGGGGCCAGGCTCAGGTGCCTTGCCTACCACTTACCTTCAAATACCAAATACATCTGCAGGTCAAACCAGCGGAGACCTTATGGTTTTGCTCTTGTTTGGTTGTTTGGTTGGTTTTGCTTTGCTCTGCATCACATTCTGTCTTCTGGATACCTTGCACCTAACTCATTACATTCACCTTGATGACAGCTCAGTCTCTCCAGTTCTCTCCTTGCAGCAAATAGTTACATTTTCAGAGCTGAATATTTAGCTTAACTGAAGTGTAGCTATGAGGGAGAGATGAAGGTGAGACATATAAGGTCTGGTTTAATAGTCTTTTATAACTCCGCAGTCTGTTAACACAAACAAAAGCCAAATACTCTCAACAGAGTCCAAAACTGGGCCAGGGAATGAGGAGTTCGAGTGATTTTAAAATATCTTTTAGCTCCCCAGTTCCACACTGTTCCAAAGGCTGGAGACGTGCTGCTGTACACCGTGCCCACAGCACAGCCTTGAATCTCCACAAAGCAGGGTGTCACAGCTTGGCACTTCTCAGTCCCAATTCTGACTCACCTACTTCAGGTACTTATGCCAAGGTGTGCAAGAGGTCTTTGGAAGGCAATTTGTGGCTGTCTACCGCAGTGAGCACCCTAAAGAAGAAACAGGTTTTCACCTTCTTTATGTAACTAAAGGCGACTTACTAAGTGTGAGAGTCAGTGCAAGGCTTTGATCTTAACCAAAGGCTTTCTCCAGTCTTATCCTTTAAATTCCGTGCACAGCTGGCACTGACCTTGGTCTCTTCCCAAGCTCAGCAGCATCTTGTTTTCCTGATATTCCTGCTGCTGTTTCAATCCCACCTCTGTTTTGATTGCTCCTCAACCCGATTTTCTCTAATGCATCTCCCCAGATTCTGCCCTCCATGTACTCTTACACTCCTCTAAACTCTGCCATAAGAAATGAATTTCATACATTGATTTCTTAAAATGTGTTAACTAACACAACTGTAATATTTGAGAAGATAAAACTTCTTCCATGACTTATTCTATCATATGACCTTAAGGATTCACTTCTAGTGAAAAACTTACTTTCCAAAAATAACTGTCACAGGCACTGTTATCAACTATCTACATATAAGATTTTAAAGACCTTTGTTATTCTCAAAATACTGCATAATCCCTAAGGAACTTGCAACCTTCAGTCCTTCCTCTCACTCTCCCCTGTGAACCTTAGTGATTTAGCTAAGAATCTTATTCCAAATACAGATTTTTGTTTTTATTTTTTCCAGAGAAGACGCCTATCCTTCACTGGTTCAGAAAGTGCAATGCAGTATGGTGATGCAAAGATGCAATACAAAATAACCATAACTGTGTGTTTATTATAACCCATATATTATAACTATAATTGTATATTATGCTACACAAACATAGAGCAAGACTATGTACACAGTTTCAACAATATTTTTTCCAAAATAATATGCACTAATAAAAGTAACAGACTCATATTCCAGTCTGAACTTGCTAAAGCTACTAACAGCACAATCCAGGGGATTCAGGACACATCAACTGTCTTCTGCCAAACAGAAATAAGATACCTGAATATTTGTTTCCTGAAGTAAATTTCTAAATTCTTTAACAATGACTTCTCCAAAATACAAAATATTCCTAAGGCAATCAGAATATTATTACTTTTCAGAAACACATTTTGATGTGTGCTCTCAAAATACACATTTCTGTTTAAAAACTCATGCCACATAACATCACTAATGTCAAATTATGTTTGACACATGAGCTTTCAAAGTATAAACATAACTGAAACACAGACTTCTGAGCAAAATGATTCTTTATTCCCTGCTTAAACTGTATATTTGCTACAATTAATACTTTAGATTCAGAGGACACTTCTCCATTCAAACTGTACAGTTAAAGAAATCTGTTTATGAAAAGATACACTAAAAAAGAAGGAGAGAAAGAAAAAAGAAAAACATCTTGAACTTCAGCACCGTATAGCCAATTATTTACCTGTCCCTGAATGCAATGTATGGAGCAGAAACTGAAGAAACCCCGCAAACATAGCAGCACCAGCAAGAGAACGGTTAAAAAAGCACAACTGGCATCTAGCAGGTTACTGAATTCCAGTCTGCAACTGCAGCAAACCCAAAATGCAATCAAAAATCCACTCCAGTGTGAAGGAGACGACGGGAAAAAAAAGTCCCTAAGGTCCTTGCGTCCTGATCCTAAGCCAAATTATTCTGCAGCGTCAAACATTCAACACTGGTGACACCAAACAGGGCTACGAGAGCTCTTGTCATCCAAACAGATCTCTGCAGCAGAGTGCAAGCATCGATTACTGCATTAGTTCATACATGCTCGCTGCAGTGACGAGGATCTTCAGTCTCCAGAAACAGCTAATGATTTCAGGAATCCAGAATTAATTCCTTAGGAAACGAAGTGGGAAAAAAAAGCCCCTTCCTCTCCGGATAGAGGAGGAAAGAAGTTTCTTAGTGTTTTAAAGCCGATGGTACACACAAGCTCAGTAATCAATAGCGCTGCTGCAGTTATTATTTATATTCAGCAGTGGTGCGCTGAACAAGCTTTAATGAACTGCATAAATGAAGCAATCATGTAAGGCAAATGTGGTTGTTTTAAGTTATGTAAAGCTTCCCAAGCTGTAGATTTACTCCTAGCACACTGAAAATACAATGGCCTATGAAAAAAATTACTACATATATACATACATTTTTTTTTATTTTTAGTGGGATGTTTTAATACTTTTCTTACATAATGTGTGCATGCAAAATTAATTCTATATAATAAGAATATATTCTAAATTAAAAAAAACAGAAAATAACATTTTGTATTCTAAATAATTAAATAATATATTCAAAATAAAAGAGAAAATGAGGACATGTGTACCAGCATACTGGGGAAAGCCAGATGATTAGAGAATTACAGCTAATAAAATGTGCTAAAGAATTTGATCTAATTTAATCATATCTAAATCCTAAAACAATAAAATTATTTTCTTGGCAGAGACAGTTTTCCACTGTGAAAATACATGTTTCTCTGTAGCATACTGAGATACTGTAGAACTAAAACAGAAAAACAAAAAAGCTAACTGTTTAAAAACCACGGTGGAGAAAACAAAACATGATAAACTAACCTATTTAAAACTCTCCCCAAAAAGAAGCTTCTAAGGGATAAAATATAAATAATTAAGCTAATGAGAGTCTACAATTATTTCATCTTTAATAATATATAGGTATATTAATAAGAATGAAAAGACATTTTTAATTAAGTGGTTTCTCTCTAATTCTGGATCGCATGATCAAAACCAAGGTACTGAACACTGCCTTTCACACACTCTCACCTGTCAAACAGTCAATAGCAAAAGCCATGGCTGACATCCCAGGTCACTGCAGACTTTCAGTGTCCCAGTGGCACAATACTAGCAGAAAGACAACACAACTGTCTGCATCCGCTTTTTCACTGACATGTCCTTGTTAGGAGATGATTCTTTGAAGGAGGACAATGGCCAGTCCTTATGTACTCCAAGGGAAGAAGATCATCTGGGCATGTACCGGCCCGGGAACACACGCCCAGCTTTCTCCTAAAGCTGGAGAACACTTCTTGCAAAAGGAACAAAAGGCAGACGATGCTGAGTGCCCAGTACTACCACAGTGCACCCGTTCTCCCTGACACTTCTGCGTTTCTCCTTGAAGGACCTCCTCCTCTTCAGCCAGGGCTGGTGTCGAGGGTTTTGCTTCATTTTCAGAAGAACATACCTAACCCGGATTCTGAATGCTCTCCTCTCTCATGCACCCGACTCAACAGATGAAAAAACAGATGCAAAAGGTTTACTCCTTAAAATCTCAGAATCTTTAAAAGAGACTGTACTATATGGGATTTCTTTTCTGACTTTTTTTTTTTAAATTGATCCTGTCATATCCATATCACGCACGTGTTTGTGGAAAAAGTAATAAACTGTTCTCCCAAATGTATTTAGAAAGGTGGGTTTTGCCCCACGGTGTTGTAGAAGCTTTCACTGTCTCACATTCCCCTGTGTGCCAGATACACACAACCTCTTCCTGCTTCTCCATCCCCACATCAGGCAGTCCTCAACACCAATTTTACTCATTGCTCTCTCTAGCCATCAGATCTGCCCAAGCCCTGCCTAAGTATCCCTAACAGCTTCAGCTTTAGGTGGTAGATATGTCTGCACTTGTTTGCTGAAAAAGGAAGAAGCAACAAAAGCTGAACAGAAGAGTGCTCTGAGGTCAGAAAGGGCATTTTGCAGAAAGGACAGTGCCACCAACTGCCCTGTAGACTGAGACCACCCTGAGGGTGGTTTTCATTCCTCTCAGCCCCCATCAAACAGCTGACCCAAAGGTACCTCTGACACTTTGAGAAAAACAGTGGTAGTTGGTTCACTTACTTTTACATCCATTAATAGTAGCAAGGCTACTGGAAACTAACTGGAAATTTGGTTATCATGTCATTGTCTGAGTAAAAGCACATAATTTAGTTATAGCACACTTTTGACCTTCCCTTTGAATAGCATTGCCTATGTAATCTCAGAAGGTTTTCACCCTTCTAAGTTATTTTACTGCTGCACTCCTCTTGCGTACATCGTATTTTAGCTTCTTCATAATCTTCCTGCTAATAATTATCTAGATCTTAATCCATGTATGATAAACTTTTATAAATACAGGAAGATAAGATACTTAGAAAAGAATAAGAGATTGAAAAATCTCCCACAGATATCCAACCCTACCACTTGTCAAGTTTTAGGAGGTCAAATTCCAGGCATTAAATGTACTATTCAATTATACATCTGGGTGAAATGCAGCTTTCCTCTAAATCAAAAGGTCTACAATATTTTTTGATAAAACTTGAAAGCCAGAGAATGGCCCCAAGTACTAACTTAGTAGCACAGGAAAAGCCATTCCAGGATCATAGTCATGCTTTACATTGGAAGTTTTAGGAAAGGAGAGAAACAACAGAAAGGGTCCATCTTATGGTCTCTGGACCTCAAAGCCAAGTTACACTGGAGTAGAAATTCTAATACAATTGCAGGAGTCTTAAATATAATATGAGGTATTGCATGCAACATGTCACACCATAGCCCTGTCTGACCCACTTCAAAAGGTCCTGGCTATCGTGGGAGATTCACAGTGACTGGACAAGGCAAACACCACACCTATCTTAAAGGAGGCAAGAAAAAGGATCTGGGGAACTACTGACTGGGCAGGCTAACCTCAGCTCTTGGGAAGGTCATGGAGCAAGTCCTTCTGGATGGCAGACATGAGCAGATGAAGGACAAGAAGGTGACTGGGAACCACCAGCATGGCTTCACAAAAGGTAAACCCTGCCTGACCAACCTGACTTCTTTCTCCAGTTAGATAACTGGATCTGCAGGCAAGGGATAACAGCATTGCTGTTTAACATGACTGTAGCAAGGCTGTCAACTAAGTCTCCCACTATATCATTGTAGCTGCATCAGAGAGATACGGATTGGTTGGTGAACCACAACGTGGGCGTAAAACAGACAGAATCACTTGACTCAAGAAATGACAGTCAAAGGCATTACGTTCAACTGGGCACAATGTTAGATATGTAAAGAAGTATCACAACGAAGACTTCTGGGGAGGGATCAAGGCTGTGCCTTGGCCGGTTAGCTGTATTCCAGACCACAAAATGCTCTCCTGGGGTCATAGAAAACTTGTGTGTAACTTGGGATGCACTTTGGCTCTGTATCCATAATTAAACTAAATGAAGAAAATATACCTGCTTCTGATAGGCTCAGGCGCAGAATCTGGCTGACAATGTGCTAATTAAAACACTTCTGTTCTCTCTGTGCACTTCTGCAACAGAAATGCATCTTCTTTTCAGTAAAGTATTGCCCGATGAAGAGGACTATTTTTTTTTTCAGATTCTTTGGCAAAATACTTACAACTTTGCAAATACAATTGTTGACCATTCACCATTTGAAACAATTTTTTATGTACAAATATATACATACACATCCAGAAATGTTTTATGCTGTTTCTACATTTTACTTTTCAACAGATTGGACACTGTTTTACCTGTCATTTCTCATAATTGCTGAGAAAATCACAGACTAAGAAGTGGGGTGACTGTGGTGAAAAAGACACACAGCTCCTAAATTAATGTCTGCCCTCAAACACCCATCAAGCTTGTTACAGCTCATCAATGTTCCCTTCAATTCAGGCATGAGCATATTCTGTTTATATTCTTGACCAGCTGGCAAAAAAAGGCACCAAAGCAGAAACAATGTAGTCACATCTACAGGGGGACATGCTGGTGCTAATAAGTTTGGCCTTTTAGTTAGCTTGGACTAAGTCAATGCCATGCTGTCGTTACTCCACAGCTTTTAGATCAAACTCTGATCCGAACCAATTCAAGTGGAAGTGAAGGTACTTGGCAACTCTCCAGAAACACCACATAAATCTCATAGATGCAGTGGCTTAGATCTTTGCTATCTAACTTTCACCATCCCGTAATTTTGCAATATGTCTGTCTCAGTTACGTAATCTATGAGGAAAAACAAACAAACAAGCAAACAAACAAAAAAATCAGCATCATCTCAGGCTGATCATTTTCATACTCCTCCTTGACTGAGGAGGATCTACTGATAATCAAGACAGAGAAAACCAATGCCACACTGTCAGATTTACAGATTACTGTCTTTTGGACTTCCTCTGACATCACAGGATGATGAATTGACCCTGGTATAAAAACAGATTTTGTGAAGTACTTGTTTTTCTTTGTGATAAGGGCAGTACTTAAACTAACTACTAACTTACAATAACTATAAAGGATCTGCTAGGTAGTCTTTTTTGTAGTCAAAGTTCCTCGTAATTGAACCCTAATTCAAATTATTTGCTCAGCCACTCAATTGCTAACCAAAGCCAGATGCTTTCAGCAAAATGGTAACTGGTATGCAGACACCAACTTTCCAATTTACTGAGCAAGAGTATCAGAATACCCTTTAAGTCCTCAATGTTAACTCTTACTTCTAGCTGTTGTTTTAAAGTCTCCATAGAGATAATTTCTCCCACCTCTCATGCCCTACAGCGTGGTGGATGTGGAAGACTCGCATTCAAAGCCCCCTCCCTGCCTGACACAGGGTGAGCTGGGATGAAGTGTTGGTACGACAAAGCTGCTTTTGACAGCTGTGCTCAGGTACAGGCTTGAGCTCACAGAACTACGTTGCTCAGATCAATTCAATGTTACTTCCTGTAGGAAGAGAAGAGAAGCATCTAACATGTACCTGAGTTTACCTGCCCAAGGAGGAACCACAGTATCATCAGCAAACCTGGGCTCCAGCAAAAACAGGAGATTCAACCTATAGTGATAGTGTCATTACAGCTTCTGATTTGAGTCAGCCACAGCACCTTACCGAAATCCCTTAACACAATTCCTTTTCTTTTTTCCTTCCAACCCTTCCCTCCTCCCTTTTTTTCCCCCCGTTGCAAAACATAACAAGAGTCAGTCCATGTCCCGAACTGATTCACGTACAGGCTGGGGCTGAAAGGGTATACAGTCAAGGGCGAAAGACTTTAGAGATCACTGGTTCATTCTATTTCATCAGTCAGGATGCCTCTGACAACTTAATTTACATTCCCTCCTTTTCTTTCAGATTCCTCTCATATCCTTTAATTCTAAAAACTTCAGATTTAAACCTAGAAATTAGAGCAGCAGTACCATATGCGCTGACCTCATTTAGAAAGACCTATGTCTATTAAATAGAATTTTCTGTTATTTTTGAAATTTTATATACCATCCAAACAAACAAACAAAAACCCCCACACATCTAAAGGCAGGGCTTAACACTGATCGTGTTTGTTTAAGCATTTGTTTAATGTTTAAGCCAGAAAATTCATTTCTAATCCTTATAACAATTTTCTAGGTCAAAGTAAGATTAGGCCCACCACAGCGCATACAACTGATGGTTCTGACAATAAGCCCTAAGTTAATACCATTATTTGTTTTTTTCTTGTTATCGTTTTAAAACAAGAAAAGGATGATGATAGACTAGAATTTTAAATGAAACATTTGAAGAAAAGTCTAAATGTAAATGATAAATTTGTCTGCTAAAAAATTCAGCACACTGGCAAAAAAATTAATGTCTTCCTAAGTGCCTCCTTTCAGTGGCTTGTAGGAACACGCATTCCCTAAGACTTCTTTGGCAGTGAGATTTAAAACTGGGTAATGGGAACAGATTAATCAACTTTGTGTATAGCTGAATTGAGCATCTTGTCAGTGGAAAAGAGCCCACAGCAGCACAACTGGATCTATTCCTAAGTGTCCATTTCCATTCCTGTTCCCTGTGGGCTGTTCCGCCCTCCCACAAACTCTGCTTCAGCCCTACTGCCAACTCCATGTGCCTGCCCCACGGGAGATAACTAAACCAACCTGGTCATAGTGAAAAGGCTCACTGAGTTTACATAAAAATTGGCAGAAACAACAAATACCAGGAAGTTTTGAGAAGCTGTATCTATTTAAGTTTGGGCTTGTGAGTTGTTTTTATGAGGCTTGGTTTCATCTGTAAGGGCAAGTCACCCCTATCCCATATTTTACATAAAGCCTGAGCCCATAGAGAACACCAAATCACCTGGCATCTCAGGCGTTCTGATGTAAACTTACTCCAGTTTGCTGCGGGAGAGCTCTGGAACATGATGGGCAGGAACCAGCATTAGACCTTTGAGTGACCCAAGACTCCCTGGGGCACTGGAAAAAGCTGCTCACTGGCCCACAACTCATGGTACTGGTTGGTATTCACTGCCTGAGTCGAGGTTTTTGCTCATCTCACGATTCAGGTGAGAATTGTATTAACAAACTGCAGAGAGGTTAAAGCGAGTCAGCTGGGGAGCAGTTCTTTGGCCAGCACCAGCTCCCCATTCTTCAAAGCTCCATCACTCCCACCCAAAACCCAGGGGAGCCCCAGTGCAGGTTGTGCAATTCCCACCTAAGATGTGGGAGCAGGCTGAGGCAACCCAAAACGATATCCAGCTGCTTCAGAACAGCATTTATTCTCCTGTGATAACTGCTGATAATCTTTAATGCAGAACAGTCTGACTTTTGTATATTTCACAAAGGCAAATGAAACGAAAATCTGCAAAATTTCATATTCAGACATAACCCTATTCACTATCTCTAACACCACTGTGGGACAGTGGCCTGCAAGAACATAACATAGTACAGGTTGTATTATATGTAATGTATAGTAGTATGTATGTATGTATGTAGTGTACGTGTATTACATACACATAACATATAACAAATATTACAGGTGTCAACCTGTAATATTTAAATGCAAGAGATGTACTGGAACACCTGGATCTAGACGAAGGTGTCCCTGCCCGTGGCAGGTGGGTTGGACTGGATGATCTTGAAGGGTCCTTCCAGCCCAAACCATTCTATGAATGCACAAAAGCCTTCTAATAATTCTCACTCATTCTAATTCATATAAACACGTATGTATTTATAAGCACGTACACACACCACACAATCTGATCTTATGAATACTATGAAACTGTGATAAAACAAAGAATATGAAAGCATTCACATACACTATTGCATCTTTTTCTTTCTGCTCCTAAATATGTTATTTAGCAGTCCTGAAGCAGATAACACAGCATGCTCTCATTAAACCAGTCTTTCTTATGCATTAGGTCACAAAAAATTTAAGTTGAAAGGAAACGTGCTGTTGGTAAGCAAGAAAAAAAATATGTGACTTGACCAGAAGCATCAGTGAGATTAAAGAGTACCTTTTTCTTGCTGTGTTTATTTTTTCCTGAGGTTGTGACTCAACTCATGTCATGACTAAATGCTTCAGTAGAACTATACTTGCTAATGTAATTTGCAAGTCTGGAACACATTTCCTATACTGTCTCCAACACTGAACCTACAGAACAATATAAACCTGCCTATTGATAAATGCACATGGATGTAAGATCTGAAAAAAGGTTTCTAAACTACCAATTCGAGCAGCATTTCCAGATTTTCTCTTTGCTAAGAAATTGTTTCCACAGAGTGTGATAGACAAAAGTTAGATTTGACAGCTCCATCTAGTGGCTCATTAAGCCCCATTTTAATGGTGAAGACTGTGTGGCCAAATGGGTTAAAAAGAGCTGCTTGTGATGCTTGCTAAAAAAAATAAAATAAAAGTTCATGAAAATTTNGGCCCCATTGGCCACTGTGTGGCCAAATGGGTTAAAAAGAGCTGCTTGTGATGCTTGCTAAAAAAAATAAAATAAAAGTTCATGAAAATTTAATAAAGGAAAGTTCATATAAGTATGCAAATTATTTTTGTTTTCCAGTTATTAGCTTATTTATTCTATTCAGCTAATAAACTTCAACAAGAATGACAAAGTTTTAGAAATTGTTAATTTGAACTTACATTTGAAGTTACAATCATATCTGAATTTACATTTCCAGTGAAAAGGTATCTGAAATTACATTTTCAGTAATTCTAAAAAACACTGAGAACTTGAATACTTTAAAAAACAAATAAAACATCATCACCAAGTTGCTTTAAATGGATTTTTTTTTTCCAGTAATGACAATAACTATTTAGCATTGAAGCTCATATTACAGAGGAAAGAATTACCAAATTGAGAACTAGGTTTCAAAAGCTAGAAACTTAAACTCTGGAAATGAATGTATACAATTAAATAATAAGATACACATGAGTTAAAATTAGATAAATGTTATGTGCTTCATTTCTCCTTGCTGCACATCTGGAAGTATTTTATCTTAAGATACACATACAACTAAAAGGTAGCCAAGTAGTATAACCATTTTAATTTACTTATTTTTCTCAACTATACATAGTTCCCACAAGTAACATCATATATTGTTAGCACTCTATATGCAATCAGTATCTTTCAAGTAATGAAAGTTAAATAAATGCTTAATTCCTTACAGACCTGCATTTAGAACTGTAAAAGAATCCCAGGCTACCCTTGGCCCAAATGAAGTGTATGATACACATGGAGTTAAAGACCCTTTCCAATCCGATGTTCCAGCACCAAACTGCCTTCCTTCACAGGTCACATCTGCATTTGGGAAGTTTAGATGAGCTATGCTGCCCCTGTATTTGCAAAATGGACTTTCCTCAACCTGCAAAATGGACCAAGTTAGACCTGGCCAAATTTGCATTTAAGGTATGGTGAAGCCACCGCTCACAAAAGTACAGCATGCTGATAATTACTTTTCTAAAATACAGAATAATTAATTTACCTTTTTCTTTCACAGGATTTTATTTTTCTCCCAAAAGGGGGGCAGCTTCCCCAAAAGGGTAGAAGAAAGCAGAGGTTTGGATGTCAGCCCCAAGACCTAACCTCTTCCTTTGACAAGCTGCACAGACCACGCACGGCTGCGCAGCTTCACCAGACGCAGCTTGCTTCATCTTTCGCAGTTCACCTTCTCCTCTAAGCTCTCACATCAAAAGAGTAACAGCAAATCCTTACCTGCCATCATGTAAGCTTTATGCTATACACAAAATACTTGCACACACAAAATACACGGCAGACTTTTGTACAGCATAGCTTGGGGGAAAGGTTCTGGCTCTAACACAACGCCATGTTTCAAGCTAGCTGAGTTTTCATTGCAGTTCACTGCACGGCTGCATTTTGCAAAGTGCTCAGCAGCTACAGTTAGGACAGATTTTTCAAAAGCTCTCAGCTCCCTCTTGGACCCTTAAAAAGTGCTCCATAACCCACAGCTCCTACTGCTCCTCTCACACCTTCCCCTTCCAGTGGTTTCTGAGTGGAAAAAACTGGGGGCTGAATTTTCCTGGGAATTGGTCTTTCAGATAGAAACCCAGAGAAGTCCAGGGTTTCTCTACGGATCCGAACACTCACAGCTGCTGAAATGAAAGCCACCTGCTTGTCGGGTGTTAAGTCTTTTTTCAATGTATGATCCTAATTCCTCCATGCCTTAGTACCCCTTTTTGTAATGGACAATACTAATCTTACTAACGGACAGGTTAGGGCAAATTCATTGCTACTGTTATGAATCAGATGTGGAGGAGAAACATAAGCAAAGAACAAACAATTAATAAAATAATGAGTATGTGAGGGAAAAAAAAAAATCAAGCTACACGGAAGACAGAGCATGTTAATAACAAATAAACATAATGTCTTGCCAAGTTCCAGAGATGTAAGAAAGAACTCAGGATTTAACAGTCTGTGACATCCTTCTCTTCCGTGTCTTTTGATAAACCAAAATGTACATTTTTTACTACTTAAAAAAAAAAACAAACCATTGTTATTACATAAATTTGTACTGGAAAAGGTTACCAAATGTCATTACTTAAATGGTGACAAAAAGGATAAACTACAGTTAGGAGTACAGTGGATTTAGCCCCAAATTTTGTACCCAGGAACCCTCTACTTGATCTGAGTAAGAAATTATGGTTACAGCTATCCTTAACTTTGCATAGCTGTCCTCCGAGTCGACACAGTCTCTGACACCTGGCTTAAATTTCTTCACCATCCGTAGGAACAGAGCAGCAGTCACTCTTCTCTCCAGCCTCTTCTTTAGCATTCAAAGCCCAGCCACATCTCAACGCTAATTCTTTCCATCTTTTCCTTATATATCATGTTTTATAGACCTCTGGCCATTCTCACTGCTCTTCTGTGGACTCCTGTGGCATGTTCACAACCCTCTTAAGGTAAACTAGCCACAGTGCTTTATTAGGATTTCAAAAGAGAATTTGGTAACATATCTGCTGTGACACTGCCAGTTGTATGGTTACGTATCTCAGTGAAGCGTTGGATTTCTTGACAACCGTATGACTTTTTTTTCCACTCATGTTCAGCTTATTTCATTTGTATATGCATGCATGCACTTTACATAATTGCAAGTACACAGAACAGATTTCTTACTGCCCGACATTAATTTAACAAACACTTACTTATAACTCTGTAAGCATTATAAATAATTTCAGCTACTCAAAAGCACTGAATATTAATGTCATTGAGTAAGACAAACACTGACTAAAAATCTGAAACTACAGCTAGGTTACATTTTCATTAAAATCTGAATCAGATGTAGATCTGAATTATTTTGCAAGGACTAGAACATAAATTCGAACTAATTTCTAAGAACTAACAACCTCCCTAGACGGGTATTTTATTTTACACGAAGCTAAAGCTCAGTCACAATTTTAAACAAATTCAGCTCTTTTTAAAACTTCATGCCCAACTCTCCCTGTGAACAGATGTTAAAATATGCTAGCAGATGTTACAGTACGACTCGACTTGCCCACACTACAGATTTAAAATACCTACGTGAAAACACTCAGCTAAGAATGTTTAAAACCAGCTTCCTCTTCTCTGCAGCCTTTTACTGACGCTTTCCTTCAGTTCATTTATACACCCCACTGCATGCCCTACTTTGGTTGCCAAAAACATTACAGCACTGGAAGAAATCGCCGGGGCAGGGATTTGATTTCTGCTCCCCTTCCTCTGGGAGCACCCCCAAGCACAAAGTCCCAGCGCAGACTGCACAAGGCTACAAGTACACAGAGAGAGTTTTACTTAGGTTTTTACCATTTTGCCATCAATATCTGACTATCAGACATATTTCCAAGCCTCAACTGTGTGAGCAAAACATGCATTTAGGCAAATAGGAATAATGAACGTAAAACCATTAGCACATCTATACAAGAAAGTACATGAGCAGTTTTCAGCATCTCCTCACATTGTCCCAGTCTCCAGCACTATTTCATCCTCCAAAGACTGCATGACAGAAGTCAAAAATACCTCTTGTATCTACCATAGGATAAGAAGTTAAGTATGACCTTGTCGGGACACAAATCTACTAGTTCCACACAAAGTCTTGTTTTTAAACTTGGAAGACAACGTTTTTTCTCAGATTTTCACCAAATCTAATTAGTACTCTTCATTGGATGGCAACAGGCAGAAAGTGTTCACAGTTTTAAAATGAGGTCTGGACTGCACTTGTAATTGTCTGGTTTATGTTATTCTAGTAAGTCTTTGTAGTGAGTATAAATGCAATTCATGTTTTCTAAGAAGACACTGGATGATCCTTGTGGGTCCCTTCCAACTTGGGATATTCTATGATTCTATGATTCCTTTTGCCTTCCCAGGACGGTGTTGTCACTGGAAAGTCAGTCTACCTGATGCTCAACTATTACGGATTTTAGAATAAGGAGTCTCTATTAATAATAAGATGAAAATGATTTATCAGCAAACACTAATAATGTCTTTTAAAGGGTGAAGTATTTTTTAAAAGGAAATTTGAGATGACCTTTTTGGACACTGCTAAACAGTACTTTCTCTAAATTTACTCCAACATGGAAAAAATGCTATGTAAATTTTTGGGTCCTCCATCAAAGAGCAAAATCCCATTAGATTTCCAAAGGCATTTATTTTCTGGAAAGAAAATATCTCCAGTGTTTATGACTTATTTTTAATAATTTTGAAGAAATATATATTACATGATTCCAGTAAATAGCAAATGATGTACTCGCTAAATTACACTTTTAGAGGGTTTCTTATGCTCAGAAGACAAGCTAATGAACAGAATATTTTGTGGAGAATTAAAGTACTTAGATAAGAAATTGTGAAGTGCTTAGCAGATGTAAATAACTCAGTGGAGTAATGTAAAGCAAAATGTTCTCTCCACTATCACATCCAACTAATCTCTAAAAGGAAAACATGCATCAGGAAATAAATCTCATGACTGAGTTCCTGAATTATTTCATTTAATATTGTTTGTAAGTTATCTATTATCTACGTCTTCTAAAAAAAACAATAGGAACTGTATTACATACCTGACCAAATGGCACGTACTGACAAAAAAAAAAGTCCTGAAGATTTGGCCATCACCAAAAAAAAGAACTGGACACAACACAATACATTTTCTCTAACAGTTGAACTAAGAGTTTAGAGGGCTGTAAGCAGTTTGTGTATTTCTACTAACCCTATTCACTGCACATTTCATATTTCATATACTTTTTATCTATTTATCTAACACTTAATTTCACAGTAAATCAAGATAGTGTCCACATTAGCAAAATTAATGTTCACTTTCTAGTTTTATCCACTTCAGCTGCAAAATATACTTTTGGGGCAGCCTTGAAAGAAATATGGGATCTACACTTCTCCTGCATAACAGCTCTTATTCACTAGCCTTCTATTGTGATTTTTGGTAATTTTTTTTAAATTTCCTACTTTACATCTAAAAATTGATCGAGTATAAGTATCTGCTCAGTGATAAGAAAATTAAAAATGTATGCAAAAAATTTGTTTTCTGTTGTATGCTCTTAACAAAAATTAGAGGCACTCATTCATCTCAAAGTAGCACAGCTGTAAATAGTAGGTCCCCTGATATTAATGCAGTTCTAAAGACAGTGCCCCTAGGAAATACAAATGTTAAAAAGTAACTTTTGCCCAGTCTTGAGAACTGCTGGGAAAAAAATGTCTTAAGAAATTTGTTTAAAAATTATTAAATGATTCATTTTTGAAAAATTCTGCATTGATCCATTGTCCTGGGTCTGGCTGGGATGGAGTTAAGTTTTCATCACAGCAGCTCATATGGTTCTGTGTTTTGGATTTGTGACCAAAGCAGTATTGGTACCTCCCCAGTGTTTTAGCTGTTGCTGAGCAGCGCTTGCACAGCGCCCAGGGCTTCTCTGTTTCTCACTCTGCCCCCACAGAGAGCAGGCAGGGAGTGGGAAAGGACTGGTAGGGGGATACAGCCAGGACAGCAGACCCCATCTGACCAAAGGGATGTTCCATACCATATAACATCACGCTCAGCAATAAAACTGGGGGTAGTCTTTCCAAGGTAGCCATTCCTCGGAGATGGGCTGGGCATCTGTCTGCTCTTGGATAGTGGCTTTGTCTTTGCATCTCCTGGTGTGATTTATTTTTTCCTTCACTTATTGAACTGTCTTTATCTTGACCTATGAGTTTTTTGCTCTTCCATTCCTCTCCCCGACCCCACTGGGGTGGGAAGTAAGCGAACTGCTGGGCAGGGTCNACTGCTGAGCAGGGTCAACCATCCACACTCATACAAAATGTTAACACATGTATTATCATGTGATCACCTGAACACTGAATTTAAGTTTCACCACTGTATGGGAAAAAACAGTGAAAGAACAACTGAGATGACCACACCTAGTCATAAGAAGAGAAATAACAGGCATTTCCTGAACTCAATAGTCTAGCATTATATGAACTACCTGCATCACAGATTTTGATCATTCGCTCAGTCAGTTCATATTATAATGTTTAGGAAAAAACTACCCTACGAGCATCCCATACAGTTAAACGCAATTTGTTTCAACCAAGTTTGCAACCTTGAAAAATGCAAAATAAAATATTTCTGTCATTTAAGTGTATGCAGCTAGTAATTCTGATCACAACAGACTATTTGAGCTACCAAGAGGACTATATATATATATATATTTTAATCATAACTGCTAAGGATTTGGCACCTGATCTATTATCAGTTTAACCAGTTTTAGATAG
>VXAL01004755.1:47180-78176 GCA_013399475.1 Chauna torquata
GATCTACACTTCTCCTGCATAACAGCTCTTATTCACTAGCCTTCTATTGTGATTTTTGGTAATTTTTTTTAAATTTCCTACTTTACATCTAAAAATTGATCGAGTATAAGTATCTGCTCAGTGATAAGAAAATTAAAAATGTATGCAAAAAATTTGTTTTCTGTTGTATGCTCTTAACAAAAATTAGAGGCACTCATTCATCTCAAAGTAGCACAGCTGTAAATAGTAGGTCCCCTGATATTAATGCAGTTCTAAAGACAGTGCCCCTAGGAAATACAAATGTTAAAAAGTAACTTTTGCCCAGTCTTGAGAACTGCTGGGAAAAAAATGTCTTAAGAAATTTGTTTAAAAATTATTAAATGATTCATTTTTGAAAAATTCTGCATTGATCCACTGTCCTGGGTCTGGCTGGGATGGAGTTAAGTTTTCATCACAGCAGCCCATATGGTTCTGTGTTTTGGATTTGTGACCAAAGCAGTATTGGTACCTCCCCAGTGTTTTAGCTGTTGCTGAGCAGCGCTTGCACAGCGCCCAGGGCTTCTCTGTTTCTCACTCTGCCCCCACAGAGAGCAGGCAGGGAGTGGGAAAGGACTGGTAGGGGGATACAGCCAGGACAGCAGACCCCATCTGACCAAAGGGATGTTCCATACCATATAACATCACGCTCAGCAATAAAACTGGGGGTAGTCTTTCCAAGGTAGCCATTCCTCGGAGATGGGCTGGGCATCTGTCTGCTCTTGGATAGTGGCTTTGTCTTTGCATCTCCTGGTGTGATTTATTTTTTCCTTCACTTATTGAACTGTCTTTATCTTGACCTATGAGTTTTTTGCTCTTCCATTCCTCTCCCCGACCCCACTGGGGTGGGAAGTAAGCGAACTGCTGGGCAGGGTCAACCAACCACACTCATACAAAATGTTAACACATGTATTATCATGTGATCACCTGAACACTGAATTTAAGTTTCACCACTGTATGGGAAAAAACAGTGAAAGAACAACTGAGATGACCACACCTAGTCATAAGAAGAGAAATAACAGGCATTTCCTGAACTCAATAGTCTAGCATTATATGAACTACCTGCATCACAGATTTTGATCATTCGCTCAGTCAGTTCATATTATAATGTTTAGGAAAAAACTACCCTACGAGCATCCCATACAGTTAAACGCAATTTGTTTCAACCAAGTTTGCAACCTTGAAAAATGCAAAATAAAATATTTCTGTCATTTAAGTGTATGCAGCTAGTAATTCTGATCACAACAGACTATTTGAGCTACCAAGAGGACTATACATATATATATTTTAATCATAACTGCTAAGGATTTGGCACCTGATCTATTATCAGTTTAACCAGTTTTAGATAGGTTGCTCTCTGAAGGTGTCTCCCTTTCTTCACTGACTGAAGATAAACTTACCCATTTTCAAGCTCAGTTCTTTAAACGTGCAACGATTTAAACGATTTGTAAGGTTATATATTAGTTTTCTTACAGATTCAAAACTGGAGCAAAAGGTGGGCAACCATCTAGGTACCAAGACAAAAAAAAAAAAAACTACTTCATATATGATTTTTGCTATTTCTTTTTCAACTGTCTTACCCACTCTACCTGTACCTTACATGCCTACAAAACATCATTTTCTTTTAAACATCTGTGAGCCATTTTCCATAGAAAACATATTTTTCTATTCTGTATTGAACAGCTAAAGAGTACAAAACACTATTATAATTAATCTCTAAGCATAAATGATTATTACTTAGTTGCTGATTGGCAACTGAGTGTTTTTTATTCACAGTCACTAAATGTGAATATTAATTTTAAGATATTGTTCGTTATTGGTAAGGTTGTTCAAAGTTCAAAAACTTATCTGCAATAATTCTATCTTTCTAGCTCCATTTATACTACTTTGGCACCAGATTTCTGACTAAGCTGATATTTACATGTGAGGATGAATTCCAGACCCTCCTGGGCTTATAAACTAAAGCACTACAACTAAGGACCTGTGCAGTATCTCCCTCAAATTACAAGTAAAGCACTAAAGGAACAGTGGGTGAAATTCTGCTTGCAATGATGCTGTTAGACCAGAGGGGATGGGATTCTGACCTCGTTCACAATAGGAGTATTTTAAAAATTATTTTATATGTGTTTTTTTTTTAAGCACTACATCCTTTTATTGTGGCATTTTTTAAGATATTGAAGGATTTCTAAAAGATTTTCTTAAGCAATAAAATTTAAAATTTTCTGTCCTTCCATCTGTTCTTACAAAATATTGCAGATTATTTCAAGTACTGATGAAAATTTAATTCTAAAAATAATTGGATACTTTATTACCAAAAAATGCTCCTGCTTTCTCATTCATATTCACATTGCCTAGCTCTTCTTCTGTACTACAACCCCAATGTCAAAGGCTTTCCACTTCTTTCCCATGACAAGGATTGTAACAGTCATAACAAGGTCAGGCAAACAAGATCAAACAAATTAAAAAACACCATTAACAGCTACATCTCCTGGCTATCAAATGAATAGACATATTTCTGGAATTAATATATTGCATACCCACAAACATACACACACACACACACATATATACATGAACCTCTGAGGGTCTCTAGCTCAAACTCCTTTGCTTAAAACAGGGTCAACTAGAGCAGGTTGCTCAGGGGTTTCTCTACTCAAATTTTAAGCATCTCAAAGGATGGAGACCCCACAATATTTCTGACTGAAAACTTTTTTTTTTTTTTTTGGTCATTTTGTTTTGTTTTGTTTGTTTTGTTTTTATTTTGTTGATTTTTTTTGTTTGTTTTTTTAATGTGTAAGTGGAATCTGGATCAAGATTCCAGGTATATGGTCACCACCCTTCCTTAAAAATGAGCAGAAAAGCAAGCTTCCGTATTTTGAAAGGAAAAGTTTGTGCTTAGGAAGTCAAACAGCTATTCAGATGGCGTGGGAGACAAATGTTGTCTCCTTATATGCACACATAGAGCTTCAGGGGATGTCAGGAGACTAAAACATCAGATAAAGACAGACAGACAGATTAGCATATCTGAATCAAAGACATGTCTGGAAACACTGCCAGGAAATAAAAGGCAATGCACACAAGCCATTGGCATTTTGAGTATGAACACCTGCAGAAATCTTTCAAGACACAATTAAACTAAAGAGCTAAAAGCTACTTCCAAAGACACAGAAAGCATTCAGCTCATTGCAATGTCACTTAAAGACAAGTTACAGTTATAAGACAGTCAGTAATCTACCACAGTCTTTTCTGGTGATGCTTATTTTATCTGCTCACCATTCATGAACTTGATTAACTTCTTTGGCAAGAAGAAAGGCTTTGTTTAAAAGCACAAAGTGTACTACACTTACTCCTTGCTGCTTGCTGAGTGTTACCATCAACAGATAAAGACAAACTGAAGTAGTAGAATGTAAACATACTTGGGAGTAAAGTTATCTAGACAACAGGCTAGGCAATTCTCATTTCTTTCCTATTTAACACTCTCTTTGCACCACATTCTTTCATTGTTAACAATAAACTTTGAGAGATCTTTGATTTTTTTTTAATGTAGTAAAACATTGCATATCTTAAGACCGAGGTATGAGTAAGATTATGATGCTTTATAATGGTCTTCTCAGAATGTAACAGAACACATTTTCAATTTCCATTGATTCACAGAAAATTATTCTGCACACAGACAAAATGACGAAGCAATGACCAAGAGTACAGATGTCATCAAGAGAATACACTAGCACTCAAACTCTAACAGTTCTGGGTGAAAGAGGGAAGAGAATGAGAAAAGCTCAACAGTTGATGCTACTTGCAACCATCTCATCCAAGAACGCAAAAGGAAACATTGCAAACCAAATGTAAACATGTATGAGACTTCTCAGCTGGAAAAAAAGAAAAAGAAAAAAATGAAGAGGAAAAATAAAGGTGTATGTTCAAAAATGAGGCAAAAGAGAGTAAAATACAGGTATTTTTTTTCCCCAAAACCATGGCCATGTGCATAATATACATAAAGATCCTTACCTTTTTCACTGACACTTTCACTTTCTATCTCCACATCTTCACAGCTAGTATATTCTGGTGTTGATGCCCCTTCTTCCTCTGAGCTACTAACTGACATCTGCCTTTTCTTTCCGCCTCTTTTTGCTCTATGAGGCTTTGGAGGGGATGGCCGCACTGATTCCGACTGGTCAGAGCTAAGGGAATCATTCCTTAGCATGGTCTCCATTTTCTCCCGCTTTGCTTTTCGCATGAGAATAGCAGAGCTAGGATCAAGGCGGCTCTGTTTTTTAAAGGAATCGTGGTTCTTGTATTCTACGTGTTCTATAGGAACTGGACTATGCCTGGGAGTTGGTGGACTATGATTAGTTAATTGTTTAGAAACAGAAATTCTTACATCACCTGTTCTGTCTATAGAGTACGACCTCTGAGTTTCCACAAGAGATTTTCTGTCCTGAGTTCCCTGTAATTGTGAGCGTTTTCCTAAGTTATTCTCAGGTACCTCCGCTTCCTCCATTTCTGTGTGTGGCAAAGCTACATCACTGTGTCTTCTCTCATGCCGTGCTTTAGAAACTTTGGCATGCATGCGCATCTGCTGTTCCTCAGGATGTGGTTTTACAGGATATCTTGCCAGATTGGGGTCACTCCTGTATCGAGTATGATATTCATCTTCCTTCCTTTGTTTTTCATCATCAGGCACTTTGCCTTCCTCAAGTTTTTCTGGCAAGTCTGGATAGTCCTGTGACTTCCCTTTCTCCAGCCTTCTACTTTCATGCCTTTCTTTACGTTCCCTGTCATCTGCAGGTCCTTCTTTTTGAAGTGAGGATTTTGGCACACGCTTACGCTCACTCTTTAAACCTTTGCCATTCTGGTCTGAAACCAATAATGTCTTCTTCCTACAATGAAAAGGAGTACAGTCTGAAGAATTCAAATCTGAAGAATTTAAGGCACAACAAAAATACTTGTGTAAAATCCTGTGGTAAACAGATTATTAACTGGGATAAACTGTGGCAAAACATATAGAACGATACTTAATCCATTAAGGAATCCATTAATCTATTAATTCTTTCAACAGTACTTTTATTTTTCAACAGCAATGTCTATACTGAACTCCATAAAAACAAATTACAGACAGTCCAATTAATTAGTAAAATCACGAAGAATACTAACATGGATAAATGTCGATAAAAATCATTTACCTACACAAGCAGCTGAACACTCAAAAGCATCTTTGTAGTAACTGCAGCACTACGACAGAGTATTGGAGTATGTTCTCCATTTTTCTGGCAGCAGTCATGAGAGCTGAGGGTTACAGACTACCCACGTACACACAATTCTTTTCAAGCACCCTGACACTATAAATATAAATATCACCAAAAGGAATATCTCTCACAATGGTGTTACAAAAAAAATTAATATGGATATCAAAAAATGCAAGAGAATATATCCAGAAACAACAATATGTGACCTAGTTTGCTTTATCTTATTAAAACTCTAAAAAGAACTGCCCATTTCATAAGCATATAAAGAAAAGCAAACTGACTCTTTGAGATAAATTAATGTCATTTCTTATGGTACTAATAAAACAGGATGAAAAATACGATTATTTCTCTACACAACCAAAGTCCAAAATAATGAATAGTAAATCTGCCTGAAAATTATGATCTCTTCTCTTTCATCTTACACTCTGGAAGAATAAACAAGCCAAAGAATCAAAAAATCCATAAAACGGGTATTTTTTGGTTGTTGTTGTTTCTCTCTTTCTGTCTCTCATCATTCCAATTGCCCTAATTTAGTATACCAGGTCACAAATTAATCCATTGATTTTGAAGAAGGCTGAACACAGCTACACACTGGAATTTGGATGAACCCACACCAGGGCAAAGCCACTAGGACAGATTTTGTGGCACTGAATCTTCCCTTCCACACTCACACATGTTTGGATTATGTATCACATATTTTCACAGATGTATCCTATGGGACAGTCGAAGTTGGATATGATCCAAGTTAAGTCCCTGTCTCCTTTCTCCCCCATCATCTTCTTCCTCAGTTGTTGGCAATAAGTTGGTTCACCATAGATGCTCTCCATTTGAAAGTCTCAGTGACAAGCAGAGAACATTGCTATTGCATAATTAATACAACCATCTAATTTTCAGACAGTAAAGCAAAAATAGAAAGCACTTTGCTGCCTTAAAAGTGTCCTTCAGCTGAACGATGACTGCTCTGGGGCCCTTCTCAGCACTGGGGACAAAAGTTAGCAGAATCAAGGGAGGGCATCAGATGTGGGTTTCTGTAATACGTATACATAACACTAACCCAAGTTTTGCTCATTTTAAACCAACACAGACCTCGCCCACACAGTAGGTTACTAGCCATTCTTCCTCATTCCTTTTCAGCTTCAACAGTTATGAAAAAAATGACCAATTGTTCTTGCCAAGGGAGAATCTTCTACAGCAGACTCATTTTGTTGCCACAGGCCCCCTCCCCAATTGCTCTGCCATCTGGCTGGCAGTCAGCAGCCAAAGGAGCAGCACTGATTCATCACATTATACTCTCCTGATTTGCCACTCTTTGCCCAGTTCACTACCATGAATACAGCTCAGGAATTGACTCATTTAGTCTCTTAAAATATAATCGTTTGCTTCCAGTTGGTTTTAGTTTTGCATGCCATTTGCTCTGATTTCAAGATGGTGCAATTACTGTTCTTCACGAATGTTTACTTTGCACACGTGAATGAGCTCTTTCAGTATTTCCTGGTTTATTTTTAAAAAGCAATACGATCATTGATAAAATTGCAACAAATAAGGATATCTGACAGAACTCCACAGGGTTGGGTGTTTTTGTTTATTTGCTTTTTTAATTCTAGTACATTATGTTATTAAGTTAAAGGTTTCCTCTCTGTTTAGTAACTTTAAAATACCTGTCGAATTTAAAACTTAAAAGTAACATATTGTTCAACATTAAAAGTATATGCCAAAATGCACTGAACTACATGGAAATGCCCTTAAAAAACAATTACTTAGCTTTTCTCCTCCCCCCCCTCAACTTCTGTTGCTCAGCCTAAAACGTATGCTTCAGATGATGTATTTGCTAATGTACACTCACCCTTCCGTGGTAAGTAAATTTATTCTTTGTTCTTGCATGGCTCTAGACACCCACACTGCCCTGTGTAGTATTACAGCACGAGCATCTGTAATTGTGAGGCTCTGCCAAGCCAGAAAGCCTTACCTCTCTCTTGGAGGCTCACTTCTAGACCTTGATGAAACTTGCTTTTGGTCCAGGCCCATAGCTGGCTGCAATACTTCTGCTCCTTTCCTCCGGTCAGACTGCATGCTGGAAGGAGAGATCTCCTGTGATGAGGCAGTTGCTGTGCTTAAAGGAGTCTGTGATCTTGACCTCTCTTGAAGCCTTGCTTTCTTTTCTCTTGGTACATCAGAACTTCCACCAGTCGCTGTATCACTCAGTGCTCCATCCTGGCTGGGTGACGGCTGCGGTCCACTTCCAAAAAACCACGCTCCAGATTTTGTTAGGATTTCTTGTTGCTTTCGACATAAATTGCATACCCACATAACCTAGTTGAAGACAAGAAGAGTCAGTGCAGCTTCCTCTCAGACCCTGAAACACATGCTCATTCTGTCACAGTCAGCTACAATCTCTCGTTTCCTCTAAACCGGTGAGGTTTGTGCTCATGCCAGTGCTCAAACATGCTTCTCAAAGCGCTACCTGCACTGGCTAGAGCCAAGCATCCTACAGGCACATGCTATGCGAGCTTCTCCAAAATGCGCTGTCAATATACATCAGTCCTACCTGTAGCAACCCCCCTCAGCCCAGCCCTAGCTCCCTCGAGAAGAAACACGGCCGACACGACTAACGCTGCTGCTGGTGTTCTCGTAGTTGGTGGGGGGGTGGTTGGTTTGCTGGCTTTGGTGAGCATCACTGTCAGGAAAAGCCTACCAGACTGGACCAGCCGTGGACCTGGGTGGCAGAACTCTGCCCAGCCCCCGTCCCCCCACAGAAAGCCAACACGGTATTTCCCTTTAATTTTTCCTCATATAACATAACTCAACATTAAACCTGTAAATAAATTCAGCATTTACCACACATACGTTTAGCTACATCCACAGCAACTACTTACCAAAGACATAAGGTAGGACCTATGGAAACCTACTAATAGAGAACTAAATGCAGCAATAAAAACAATGTAGTAGTACCATATTTTGTACTACTTGAAAATGATCAAATACCATGTCACTAAGTAATAGCAATAAATAATAAATAAATAAACAAACGTGTCCCTGACAATCACAATTAAGCTGAGTCCATAAATCGTGCTTCTTAGGATTTTTTTTTTTTAAGTTCCAGATGCACAGATAAACAGGAGCACAAACAATAAAGCGTGACTCTACATTTCAAGTTTATACACTGTACAACACAGTCTTAAGTACAGGAGTACATAGCCAGGTTAATAACCAGATTAAGGTGTGTGAATATTTTTTAAAAATTGAGACAAAGACAAAAGGAGCTTTTGAGGAAGAAGAACAAAGACAAAATGCATGAAGAATATATGGGGTAGGAATTTTGTCAGAAATAAAGCTAGAGACGAAAGGGAAAAAAGGTTGAAAACTAATAAAGAAAATGGGGAAGAAAAGCTTTGAGTTTAATGTGGAAAGAAGTAAAAGAATGGGTAAAACTCAAGAAAGAGGGTAAAGAAGGATGACAGAAGTTAGAATGAAAAATATCCTTAAATTATTTTGTGTCAACACACGAATGATACAACAGTGGTAAAATGATACAACACGTAAAATGAAAAGAAACAGAAAAAACAATCACTACAGGGAAGAAATTGCAACAGGATAAAGCTCTGGCAGTGAGCTCTTATTCTCCAGCCTGGGGGGGAAGCGCATGCCTTCTACAGTGAGATTAAAATTTTAGGCATTTAACATATTTAACACAATTGAGATTTATTTAAAACACCCTAGAACAGACTATCCTTTTAGGTCTGAAGAATACATCAGAGCTTCCAACACCATTTCTCCACTGTTTGACCAAATCACACTGAGCAGACAAACTCTTTCCCTGCATCTGGACTGTGCCTTTAACAAAAAAGACTGTTACATTTCTTCTATTTAGGAAGAATAATAAAATACCTATTAAAAAAACTTTAATTAATTAAAAAAAAAACTTAACCAAAAGCTACAATTATTCCAGCAGTGGCACAAACATGTCTTATGTTAAAAATACACAGATAACCCTCAGTAGGACAAAAGGAAGAGCAGCTTCTTCAAAATAAACACTACTCCCTTAAGTAAAAATCCCTTGATTCCAAAACGTCATATTTCCTTCATCTAGTACACATCTCAAAACAGTGATTCAGTTTATCAGACTATCTAATAGAATAGATTTCAGTCGATCTGATACTATTATTACAGGTATTTAAATACCAGCAAGACTAAAAGGAAAAAGAACCTTCATGTTTAAATGCCTTTACAGACTGACACAGCTGTTACCTCATTAGACAGCAAGAGTGAGCATGCACATGGGTTTGTGTATAAAATTTATATCAATGCTATAAACCAGAGTCATTAATCAAAAATATGTCACAGCCTATATTTTACTGGCCTACAGGGAAATTTGAAAAAAGATTTAATAAAAATTAAATAAAGTGAAGCTTGTTTAAAGGAAGGATCAGGAATACTAAAGTAAAATTGAAATATTCTTATTATTTAACACATGTGTGTGCAAGCACTTTAAAGGAGTAAAGATGGTCACAGACTTCATTTAGAATGTAATGTATTTGATCATTTAAAATATGTATAAAGTATGTAATAAATGTCAAAAATTACCATTAATTTACATAATTGCATCGATATTGTAATTAGCTTTATGCAAAATACTATGAAATCCAAACAAATAGGAATAGCTAACGCAGAAATAGACACAGATAAATACAGAATACAGAAAGAAATAGTAGGTGTGTAAATACAAAAAAACATTTTCTCATGGCTGTCTTTAAACACTGCAGTTCGAACACGAAATACATACATCACCACAGATAGCACATGTAGAAAATCTGCATTATACTCACACAGAAGCTACACTACCACCCCTGTTTAGGATTCTCTTCAGGACTTAATAAATGCTATGTTTGCCTTGAGATATATTCAATCCAAACGGAAAAATAACAAAAGCTTTTCTTTAAAAGGAAAGAAAAACAAAAATGTGAAGTGACATAACAGTTTCAGTGATAAAACTGTATACTGAAAAACATTTTTAGAGATAAAAACCGTATATTGTAAAACATCTTTAGAGAAGTATGTGGAGCAAGCAATTTAGCAGCATGCAGGAATTATATCCTGATTGAATACACTGGGACGTGGTCCAAACTAATCTAAACAAAAGCAGGTCTCTGTAATAACTTATCTTAACAATCCACAGATGTTAGGCAACCAAACAAATGCTCTGATGAAGGATTACAGTACTCTAATGTTGCTTCTGGGCCTCTATGCAATGCGTAAGTAAAATGAAGGGTGTTATTTTCCTCTGGCCCGTCACATCAAAAATAGTTTGTTTACTCTTTTCTGGACGGTGAGCTCTGATGCAGCACAAGAGCAAGTAAGTCATTCAAGACATCCATAGTCTGGTTATTTTGTTATTGGGTTTGCTTCTCGTTTATTGCATCCTCGCATAAATCAACACATATCCGCACATGAAGCTATTTAAGTGAACCGAGAAATGGGTGCTCCTCATTCAAAGAGTTCATATGCATGGCTTGGCAAAAATGTGCATTTTCACAGCATAGCAAAAGGTTCTAGGCTTTACTGCTACATAACAAAAACAACGTGGCACATACAGGACTCAGCGGAGGTGGGTCAACAATTCCCACACAGATTCACGTAGAGAACTTTACAGGCTGCGTGAAAACATGCTAGGAGAATTTCATGCTTGCCTTCAAGTGGAATATGGGGTATTTCATTCACAGAAAAAATATTCCTCAAACTTACTCTTACAGGTACTGGTGAATGTGATCCACAATGAGTAGGAACAGTATTCCTGTACTAACACAACATGAAATTCCAACTTGAAAGAGCCCATAGTAAATAATATATACAACTATACATACAGAGAAAAAGAGCATTTTCAGTTACAAAAATAAGAACATTTCCTTATGATTAAATATTTCAAAACTGTATTTTAGAATGAAGAAAAAGGCTATCTTTTCATATTCTAATTTGGAGACTTCCTTCCAAAACATGCACTGGGAGGCTAAAGACATGCTAGAGGGGAAACAAACCTTATACCAAACTGGTGTGACACATGCCAGGCCAAACTCACGCTAAGGTCAGAGCAAGCTTCCCAAATCCTTTACCCAAGCCCAGACACTTAGGAGGCTTCATTATGAGCACATTCCTCCACCCTTCCTAAGTTCAGAAATGGCAAACTCACAATTGCACTGACTCCCATCCAGCCTGCTTCATCTACACACAAGAAAGTGGGCTTAACAAGTGTATTAATATAGCAGCTATAAGGTTAAGCAAGCTATTCCTTACTGAACCTTCATGCTATCATAATTATTTCCCTTCCGAAGGGTGTCTACACAGTGTCTGTTCAGTCTATTGCTTTTGTTAATGTTCCTTTAGCCATCTTATTTCAAGCAGATCTAACGAGGCAGACCCTCTTCTTTGCTAGAGGCACCATTAACTTCAGCAGAGCTCTGCCACCATCTTACTAGTCATTTTGCTTGAAAGTCAGAGGGAAGGAATGTTATCAATTTTATCTTACGAAACTTTTCATTCATAGAATTAAATTAGACTACATATAAATTCATTTTTCTGAGGTAACATAAAAGATGTAGTAAACCATGAAATCAGTAAATAGCATTGCATTTATCTCTTACTATATCAAAATGAATTACGTAATAAAACACCAGCTAAAGGTGTTGTGACTGCTTCACTCCATGAAAACATAAATAAATGAAGCTGAAAATCTACTTGAATCCTTACATTCAAAAGTCCAAGATCTAAATAAGTAAATAATTCTTATCTTCCTAATGAAAAAGTGCTTGTGAAACTAAGCTTTCATTAGACACATTTTTCAAAATTATATAGACAACTGAGTTCATCTAATGTCTCCTGACCACCACCTTTCTCCCTCTTCTCTTGCTGTTATTTCTCCCTGTCCTGGTTTGTCCTCTCCCTTCCTTTCTCCCAGCTTCAAAATACCCCATGCTCCATGGTATCCTCTCCCTTGATTGTCAGGTCCCAAAGAACAAGCTGAACTTGAAAACATAGCAGAAATTTACCTGCATTTTTTTAATTGGGTTCATTTTTTGTCACATTCGTTTTTCTCATGGAGGGAGGGATATGATGAGCAGTGAAATCATGTGGCCGGGAAGGAGGCACATAGGGGAAGAGGATGTTTCCTCCAAAGCAGTGGCTAGCTGTCTCTTGTAAAACTGTATCTTGAAACGACGCAAATAACAGCACACTACACTTGCACAAAAACGTTTTAGAGCACTGAAGCCAAATGACATGAAACAACCTGCACTTACACTGGGATCTCTGCTGTGCTTCAAAGCAAGGTGGCTGCCTCCAAGCTGCCTCTTGGAGGTGAGCTGTGGAACAGCCCAGCTCCGAAACCACCAGGAGAAATTGATGAGATAAGCAGGCACAAAACTGAAAGCATGCCACATTGCCTTCTGTCGGTTTATGAGTTCAATTACTCCAACATCCAGGAGCAGACCCAGATTATGTTTGATTTGTTAGTACAGAAGTAGCCTAGGAACCTAGGTCCTGCTTCTACTGAAGCCTCTCCTCTGGAACAAGAGAGCTCAAAACGACAATAAATTTCCCTGTTGCTCTCCTCTCTGAGCAGGGAGGGGACTGCTTTGCCCACACTGATGCTCATCAGACATAAGGGTCTCAGCCGTTTCAGGACTATGATATATAGCCATTTTAGCACTCCTTGTTCTTCCATTCCTATGCACAGCAGATTTTCTTCATACCTTCGGATTTCAGCTAGATATTTTTATCCCAACTTGCCAACAAAATGAGGTTTACACTGACAGCTGATTTGTTTCTTCCCCCTTTTCTCCCCACACCCTCCAATAATATTTTAACCCAGTGGACAAATGCAATTAAATTTTGCACAGGCACAGATGTTTTCACAGGATTATATTCTTATAAGTTTCTAAAAAGGGCAACTTTGTAAATGCCCTATAAACATTTCATTAGTCCAATCTTTTATCAGCATCACAGTACATACATAGAAATTATACCTCAAGCCATGCTCGTAAGAAAAGTGGCCCCACTGCTCACAGTCATCTTGTCATCTTAAGTCATACTTGTCATCTTAAAGTCTGCGTTGCCACTCATATGTTTGACTAACAGCATCCACGAGGTATGTCTAGAAGCCCACCTCACCAGAATTTTCCACTTGTACTACAGATAGCACTTCATATTCTTTTTCTGCTTGTGTTTCATAGCTAACTGAGATGTGAACTTTTCAAATCAAACCCTATGTGTACAGTTAAGGATGACAGGAAGAATTCTGTGTTTACACGGAAATGCCTGTAGGCATGACAGGTATTTAAGTTTCCATTACTGTCAACGGATATCTAGTCACTACAGTCAACAGGATCCAATAAGACTGCACTCATTCTCAAGCAGACACACAAATAAAATGAAATGTCACACCTAATGGCAGGCTTGTGCCACTAGAGATAAGTCAGCACATCCCACCTGGCTGCTACGTGCCAATGAAGAGGGCAGAAGCCTGCCACAGGAGTTATGTCACATCTACCAGCCCTATGCATATATATCATGTAACACAGGACATCAAAAATAGCATCAAATGCCTACTTTTAGGCGACTGTATCCCATATGAATCTTAAAAATCATATTCCTGGCCTAAGTTTCTAAATCCACAGTTATAAACTGCCCATAGAAAGATGCAGAAAATGTGTAGCGGAGCAATGATTTGAGTTAACCAAAAGTCTTTTTATGCCAGTTTTGCTGACACTGCTGCTAGCAACAGCATTATTAGTCATTTTAAGATAAAAATAAAATTAAAAAAAAAATCAGCTTTCTACACATGCCTTGCTGCCAAAGTCTCTCAGATACAGCTGCCAATCTTTCAGAAAGCTCATGACAACTTCCACAAAAATTAAACATTCTCTAGAAAAATCCTGCAGAAAACTGAGTTTTGGAAGTGATAAATTCAGGCAATTATGAAGTTACCATATGAAATAATATCTCTAAAATAGCACACATCCAGGTTCCAGTTAGTATTACAATGTACTTCTCTGAGAATGCCTTTGGAGTCCAAGTGAGGAAGTGGAGAACTTGGGGTTTTTGTCTAAAAAATCCACACCAGCACATTTACATACAATAGCTTGAAATTGTCTCCCCCTGCAAATAAAACTGGTACAATTGTGATCTTGTACAGCAAGATTAGAGCTTGGACAAATCTATGAAACCTTGGACCTGAACCTTCTTGCAGCAATGTTTTTTGAGTTTGGTATGACTGGTTTTAGGTCAACTTCTAACTAAAGTGATCAAAATTTACAAAAGTTACAATTGGAGGAGGGGAGTGGGGGAGACTACCATACCAGGAGAAGAGAGTAGAGAAAGAAAGGAAAGTATGACTCTTATCCTGGCTGGTTAAAAACTGCAGGGGCTCAGGATGTTTTAAATGTTTGGGTTGACTTCATCTGGGCTTAAGAATTTCATTTTTCGAAACAAAGAATAATCCTCAAGAAAAGTATATGGAGCGTCAGACAGTATGTAGGCATTACGCATCCACAGATCACGATAAGGCTTATACCACTTTTTTTTGAAGCTCAACAATCCAAAACACCTCAATGCTTTGATTCCTCCACAGTTCCTGTGGTTAATCTTACCCCCTTTTAAATCAATTTTTGCATATTGTTATGTTCACTCCTTCCTTACTCATCTTGCCCACACTCTCCAGTTTCACCCTTGGTATTTTTACTTCCTCAGTAACTGGAGAATTCTAAGTCCCAGCAATAATCACAGCTTCAGAAAGCTCTGTCTACACTTTCACTTTTTCCTCATCAATCAATCAACCAGTTTCTTTCTCAACTTTATTTCTCTTGCCTGAATTAACATCAATTTCTTAATTTATTTCTGGTAGCGTAGTAGCCATAAATCGCTAGTGACATTTTCCATACCACCAATCGCTGTCATAGACAAAGAATACACTAGAAATCATGATCTCATCGATCATTTTTGTGCTTTCTCCTAACCTTCTCAAAAACAACAAAAAGTTTTGCCTAACTATTTGAACATTTGGTTGTCTCGATGAGCCACGAAAGCATCAACTGTACTCCTCTTAATCACTTCATGGTTTCTATAGTTACAGATATACATGGAACACCATAGCAATAATTTTAAAATGACAGAAATCTAACAAACTAAGGTAAATGGCATGAAACAGCTTACAGTTAGGACTGATATCAAATTTTAGTTGTCATTCAAAAAGCATAGAGAACTCACCAAAACCTTTCCACTCCACTTATCCACTCATATTTTTACAAACTGTAGTAAAAATACACAAATGCACATAACCAGACTATCCTTAATAGCATGAGTTGTATATATTCTCTGCAGGAGCTTGCACTACAACATCATTATTTATATTTCTATACAATTCTTTTACACAAACTTTTATACAAATATTCTTTTATACAAACTGTGTTAGACAGGCAAGAGAAAACTGTATAGAATGGAAAATAATTTATGATAAAAGAATTTGGAAATGTGTAGATGTAGAGAAATTGTAAAGAAGGTTAGCCAAAATTGAAACACAGGTAAACTGCAGAGTAGAATTGCTGAAGTCAAGAAAACCTCTTGGAAGCAACAGTGAGTGGGTCAACTGACTGAGGTCACAGGTGACTTGATGAGCATGAACTCGATTTGCATTTCATATTCTCAAACCCAAAGAAAATTAAACAAAACATTATGGACTCTCCATCCTTGGAGACATTCAAAACATAGCAGTACATGGCCCTGGCAACCTAATCTACTTGACTGTCCTCTGAGCAAGGATTTGGATGAGAGGAACTCCAGAGGCCCCTTCCAACATCTATCATTCTGTGATTCTGTATGAAATAAAGCACTGAGAAATTAAAATATTGCTGCACTATTGTTCTGCAACAACATTAACTATTAGTATGCTTGCAATATGTCACTGCTGGAAAGCCTGCCTCTCTTTTGCCTATCTACATAGGTTTCTGCCTTAAAGCAAACAGTGCATAAAATCTGAAAAGTTCTGTTGGAGAGGCACCGTACTTCCACAAGGGACAACGCAAAGCCCCCTGCCACGAATAAACTGACCTATTTTCTTCCAATAGCATATGACAGTCTATAAACATAGCTACTTCCCTCAGCTGGCCAAGAGCTTAAGATTACCACCACCAAATGTTGGTGGAGTGACTGAGTATTTGAAAGCTTCCAGTATGAGTTGGTGAGAATCAATTTGTCTTACGTTTATCCCATATATATGCATCTCCAGAGATTTCAGAGGTTTAAGTTTCTTTATTCTGTGTTGAAGTAAGGTCTTAACAGCTGAAAGGGTTCTCTCTAGACACAAGAGTCTCTGTCTAAAACCTGCATTAGGGGTTCCCAACCTGTGAAATGCATGTCACTACTGAGTTGCTCAGAAGAACATTTGCCTTGACAGCTGCTAGTAGCACGGGATGACTAGGAGATTTTCTCTGGGCACCTCGGCTGTGACAATTCAGGGGAAAGAACAAAGGACACAGCAAAATTTGCAGAGACTGTTTGGATCTAGAGGAGGAGACAGTGGAGCTGAGAGTAACAGAGAGCAATGCAGACACAAAAATCAAGGGGCTGTGAGCAAGAAGAGGATCATTACTGGCTGTGAAAATAGGGACAAAAGGCAACAGAGGACGGCTGGCAGTCCAGGAGTATTCCCAGCGGGAATACTTCATGAGCTAAATAAGCAAGCAGAGTGACAATTACATTAGGACAAAGATTTTTACAGATGACGTGACAGTAACTACCTGCCTAGGGAACTTAAGGGAGTGTGTGCAGTGCACTCAGATCTGTCAATTCAAACAAATGCCCAAAAGCATTCTGGTTGAGAGGAGCAGCAGCAAATTTTTGACATACTGCAGGATAGTCTCATTGTAATCATCTCTGCTGTGCAGCTTGACAGAGGCTTTCTCTGACCACTTCCATTGACTGTGCTTCTACATGCTGTCTTGTAGGGAATCGAGCTAGATGACTGTCAATCAGCTCTATTTATCCAGAATTTTCCTTCTTCTGCCCACCAAATCCTATGCCGGGAAACTCTGGCTGCTTAGTTTTGCTTACAGCTCCCACATCCCCAGTTCCACAAGAAGCCTAGAAAAAAGTTGTCAGAGCCTTACAACCAGGCTGTGAAATCAGGCATCTAACATGCGTGTGAATCAGTGAGGGAGAACGTGGCAACAAGGTATGCTTCCTCCTGCACCAGGGACAACCAGTGGCCTTGCCGCCCTCCTTCTGAGACTGAGAGCAAAGAAAGATGTGAAATTCTCCCTAACTGATCTGTTACAGATACTTTTTGATATCACATACATATACAATACTAAACACAATCCAGATAAACCTGGAAATGTAAGCTTAAATAAATGAAATTATGGCAGACATCTATCAGCTTGATCCTTTGTGCTTTTAACTTTTTTTAAGCAAACATATTCTTAGCGAATGAGTAAAATTCATATCATATGACTGTATATTATTTTCATATTATTTGTATTCAGTCTTCAGAATTAAAAAAAAAATCACCATGGTTGAAATATACCTACATAGAATTCAGGGAATGTCAAACATCATATGGTACCTACTTATAAACAAGTATTTTGCAACAGTTAGAACTGCCCAGTAAGGGTTCTGACACAGGACAAAGTAGGCTTATGCTCTACATAATAAACACATTCATGACTCAGTCTGTCCCAGACTCACACTTAAGTTTGTAGCTTTCTTCATACAATTTAAAAAACTTAAGCTTTATTTTTATGTTATGTATGTAAATGCATGGAATGCTTATATTACAGAAGGCATAATTTTCCCTTTTTGATATCATCACCAAAACTTCTCGAATGTTAATAACAGCTATTTGAAAACAAACATACACTATTTTGTGCAACATTCTGCATTACGCAGATCAGCGACCTGACCTCCACTTATGAAAAAGCTATCAAACTATCCTGAGAAACCACAACATACCGTATTAGATGGCTCAACATGTTATTTGCAGTTGAGGCCTTACCGCAAGAAGGACAAAGTTTCGGGTTTGGGGTTTGGGGTTTTTTTTGTTTGCTTGTTTGTTTTTACATTTCATCTTTGTTGATCCTACCTTCTGGGATGTCCATGGTCCTTTCTCTTAATTCTCCCACCTCTCGCTCCAGGTGCAGAGTCTGAGGCTAAGTTGGTTAAGTCTGTGCTATCTGTGCTATCAAGCTCGAGCACAAAGGAATCAGTAAATCTGGGATGGAAGATTTGAGGAAGGGGAAGAAAGAGTATCAGTGTTCTACAACAAATTTGAGTGGATATTAAAAAAATGGGGAAAAGCAATATATTTTTGGTAAGGAAAACTGTAGATTTTTAGGATAGTGAAGACTACAGGGTGACTGAGAATGGGATAAACAAGTGTGAGTTTGAATATGGAAGATTAAAAAGACAAGGAAAAGGAAAACGGGCCAGGAAAATGCAGGAGTGGTTTCATGCCAGCATAAGAATATCATATATTTTTGAATTGATCTAAATAAGGCACTGTTGACAGCCAATGCACAGACCATCACTGGAATCAATTTCAGAAGGTTACTGTCCTGAATTTACAGTATTACTGGCAGATCACACAGGGAAAGAACAAGTAAGATGATGTAAAGCAGTGCAGAACATTACAGTTAGGAAGCTCAAACAGTAATGATATTTCATTATCTGATGTAGCTACTGTTACAAAAACAGGTTCAAAAACTGAGATCAGAACTTTCCTAGATGATTAGACAATCATTCTGATCTTCTGCACTTACCTGTATATTCACAGATATCTAATGAGGCTTTGTATTTCCTAAACAAATAAAAGACATATAGCGTAGTGATGACTTAAGGGTAGGGAGGGAGAAGTAACAGTTAAGATATCCTGCCCCTTTAGCATCAGAAATAGAGGTATGCGTACTGCATGGTGGCACAAATATACCAACAATGAGTTCTTAAGAGTCCACATTTATACATCAGTTAAAACTCGCCGTGCTCACATATACAGTCTAGACATAATTGTATGTTCAACAGAATGAAGTAGTCTTTTTAGCCAGGTAACTGATTTGTTTGTCTCAAGTTTCTGCGTGTAACAGGAGATAGTAGAAATTTAATGGCTGACTAGATCCCCCTTAAATGCTAGCTCCTGAGGAACTTGTACCTTATACAGGGGAAAGAGAACCACTTGGGCAACTAAAGAGAGAACACCCTTATTCCATGCTTGGCAGAAGGTAGCCTTCCCATAGCAACAGCTTCCAGAGCTGGTGGGGTCCATCTACTGTTGCCTAAAGTTGGATTTCCTGCATACAGATGTTAGCTGTATTTCATGTTCAGTACTCAGATGTATAAACACAAGGTTTGGAGGAAGCAGGAATATTTCTGATCATGTGATACACCTGGAAAAAAATAACTTTCAGATACACCAGCCTTTGCTGGATCCAAGAGGCCTGACCTTTTTTTTGAACTAAGATCATTTTGACCAATCCATCCAATAACATCTCTGTGCACAGTACCATTCCTCTCAGTTTTGATTTGTCCCATGCATGGTCTCATGAATCCATCTTTAAACTTTTTTTTAAATTCAGATTATGTAGCATAGCCACCAGAGTCATCCCAGCTAAACGAATCAAAGTTGGTTATTTAAATCCAAAACAGACATAATAGACAAATCAATTTCATCCTCATCCATAGCCATAGCTTTTACATAGGTTTTTCTAGAAGATTTTATTCCAGTAATATTTGTTGTTTCTAAAATGTGACTTTAATCATTCATTTGTATCTCTCTCTAATTTATAATTAATTTTAACTCTACACTGAAGTACTTAATCGGGTCACAGAAGAGTATATTTTAATAAGGCTAGCACTGTTCTACTCTGGTTGTCTCCCTAAGTTTTACGTGATTATACTAAAACCAGCGGTTTATCCCAGCTTAAATACGACTGGTTTACTGGAGGTCAGATTCTTCTGGCCCTGTAGTCTTTAATAATTTTCTCTTAACCATTTCAGCTCTTTATTGTCTCTAACCAAAAAAACACAAGGTAAGAAGGGAAGATTAGTGGGATGAGGTGGCTTAGAAGAAACAAAATCCGAGAGGACAGGGAAAAACAGGGAAAGGTTCGAAGTTGTGTGAAGAGAAAAATTACAGAGGCAACAACAAACAGAAGAAAAAATTTCAGAGAGGGAGATAGGGAGAAAGTAGGACAAATATGAGTAATTAAGAGAAAATAGCAGTACTGGAGAAGCAACAAAACAGGGTTGTCTTGTCACATATCAAAGGTTATCTCATTTGGAACAGAGACAATGCATGGACATATAAAACTTACTTCAGAGGAAACTGTTCTTCCATTCCTCAGACCTATATTGGGATTTTGTTTCATCTTAAAAAGTTTAACTCTTCAGTTTTTTCAGGTACATTTGTTTTGGTTTTAAAGGTCTAAGGGAAGATACTTGGGGATTTAGGGTTATCTTTATCTTTTAAGAAAAATGCTTTTTGGTAAGGTTTATGTCTATACCTGTAAAATCAGTCTAAGACACTAACAAACCTACACTCACACACATGTGCGCTATGACAAACCAGCTAACAAATGAGCTTAATAGGACTCTTAGTGCACAGCTGAAAACAGTGGCAGATGATTGAATGTGAGAAGCTAAAGCTGTAAATGGAAACAAAGCATCTCCACTAGCTTTTGTAATAAAAGATGGTAACGCCATGTGTTTATTTGTAAATACTTCAGGTTTTTGTTTTTTTTTTTGTCCTGCCTATTTTAAGGAAATAAAAACCATTCTGATGTTTAAGGTTCAAACACTCCAAGAAACTTTTTTTTTTTATCCCTAAAAAGACTGGTGGTAAGACTATTGTTAGCCTTATAAGCATCTACTGCTTGCAGAAAGTAACACAGCTGAAAGATTTAAGATCCTCATTGAATGTCAAACTCTGCATAACTCAGACTATAGTACCAAATTTTTTTGTATGATTATTATGTCTTTCAAGGTAAATTAAAACAGAAATGACTTTTTATTTCAGTTCTAATTCTACATATATTTACTTATCCACCATAAGAAATATCACTTTATACAGGGATTTAATCATTTTGCTTGAAAGAATTGCTGAGGCTATGCCATGCTGCCTGGTCTGCAAGCAGAAGAAAGTTTTCTTTTTTGAAACGTTTTGCATATTTGCTATACTTAGTTATACCAGAGAGTTTACATGATAGAAGCCTAAAAGTTGCTGTATACTACATTAATATTGAACACTGCTCTCTCTGCTTGTTTGAAGCACAGGAATCATAAGTTTGTTGCACTTGTTTAATGTAATACTATGAGACATTTAAACTAGAAAAGGAAATTACTGGGCAGCTAAGGTTAGCCATCCAGAGAGCTCTCAGACAAAGAAGGAAAAAAGATTAGAAGAGTACATACCTTTCAGCTATTCAGCAAGACAAACTGCTAAGAAACAGTAATTACATACATGCTGGGCAAGTTATATACAGAAAAATAAAAACAAGAATAGAAGCAAGAAGGAAAAGGTGATCTCTCAACCCATAAACATTACAGAATATACTTTTATAACACAGATATAGCCCCCAAAAATAAAGTTCTTAGTGACCTACAAACAGCTCTAAAGTAAAACACTAAAATGCAGATTGCTATCAAACTGAAGGCCTAAACAAGTCAAAGGGTAGACAGCACAGGATGTGATATGAGTTTTAAGAAAACAGCAAGGACATCCAGCTTACAGGCAATACAAGGTGTTGTACATGAGGAAGTTTTTCTTGCCATAATTCAGGACTCCCCAAAGAATGGCTTTTAAAAGCAATTGCTAAAGCAGGTAAAACCTCAAACCTTCTGGGACTAAATAGAAAGACAGTCATTTTACGCTGGCTGTGATTTATCATTTAACTAGTTTGCATCCACTTGGTAGCTACAAAGAGGCTTTTGCATCATTCTAATTTATTACACAAGGTACAACATAATAGTGGGCCGCTAAGTGCAGTATAAGCACAAAATACACAATAACACATTACTTTATAATGGAAAGAAAGTCTGTAGCAATAGTGACCAAACTTATGATAATATAGTTTAGAAATTTGCAGGTAGTAAGAAAGTAAGAAGTTGAGAACAAAATGAAAAATGAAAGCAAGTTAATAGGGTTGTTGACTAACTGTATCAGTATAAAGGATCATCTCCCTTGAAAAAAGGGGAAAAAAAAAAAAGAGGAAAACATTTCAAAGTACAGTTCCAAAAATCTACATGCTTTACACTGAAAACAAACTATTACTTTGTGCATCAAATCGAAGCATTAAACCCAGCAAATTCACTGAAGAGAACAGTCAGTAACTATAGATATTTAAGGTCAAATACAGTGAAAGAAAAGAAACTAATTAAGCAGTACATGGTCAGCTGATCCCCTGACAGTGACAAAAAGAAGTGGCTAAAAAAAGACAGAGAAAATAATGCAAGCACTTTAAAAGGACACAGGACAGTCTCTCTCAGGTTTCATTAGTGCTACTAGAGATGTTTGCAGCTGTACTGGGTCAAGGAGGCCAAGCTGGTGACGCCACTGGGAAAAGACACCTAAGAAAGGTTAAAACACCGCATGACAGTGAGGAATGAGGAAAGAGTGTGAGAAATAACCCTGCAACATCAAGGTCTGAGGAGATGGAGGAAGAGGAGGTGCTCCAGGCACAAGAGCACAGATTCCCTGTGCTCTACAGCCTGCAGAGAGCACTGTGTCAGGGCAGGCTCTCCTGACAGGAACTGTGGCCCATGGAAAATCCATGCTGGAGCACATATTTTTCTGAAGGACTGCAGTTCCTGGTAAGGCATAGATAGGTATGAATCCTATCTGTAGTAGGATTCAACTGCCTAAACACCGGCATTTAGTTCTATTGCAATGCCTTAATATTTCCAAAATATGAGTGTGGAGCCATCAGATATGACACTGGAATCACCCAAGATCCAACCTCATCTGGGGTAGCTGCAGTAAAGCTCTGCAGTATCTAATACTACGCTAGATACCAGTTTGGGCAAGCAGAGACCCCAGTTGATATAGTTAAGACACCTAGGGAAAAGTTCAGAGCAGATTCAGTCCAATTCAGAGCAAGCTGAATGACTCTGAATGAATAATGAAAGCGTAAACACAACTCCTGTAACATAGGGGGTTTTAGCTGGGACTGATTCCTTCCCAGTCCAACAGGTAAATGTACTGACTTGGTCTTTCTTGGACACCTCACCAGCCTCCTCTTCAATAGCTTACAGAAGTGACCAAGAAAGAGACTCCTCTAACGTGAACAACAGGCTCTACTAAACACTTACTTGCTGGTTAACTAGAAAACCACATACTTAGGTCTATAGAGCAAAGGGGTATAACCTGCAATATGTAGGATATTCACAGATATGCAAGAGTAAGGTTATATGCATGCTGGAAGTGTAGTGACAAAAAACAGAACAATACAGGAAAAGCAGAGGGATGAGATATTCCTCCGTTTAATTCCCTACTCTACCTTCCTGCTTTTCCAGCCACATTGCTCTTACACAGGAAAGAAGCTGTCTCTGCGGTCTCTTCAACCCACCCACAAAGATAGTCGGATCAGTCCCTATGAAGTGGGCTAGGAAAGCAGACCTCTATAAAAGCAGACAGCTATAAAGGCTCATCCAAATTATCCTAAGGAGTAAAGCTGTCAGGCTGTGAAAGGTCTTAGGACCTTTTTGCTGCACGGACCTTCAACTACCCTCTCTCCATTTGCAGAAGCCTTTGGCCAGAAAAGGGGCTACAAAAGAGAAAAATGAGCCTTTATGATGCACGCATATGTAAGTAATTGAATACATGAGTTTTGATCTCTTAACCACATGTTGCAGAGATGCAAGTTGCACTACCATTGATAGTATCCAAGGAATGTAGAAAAATTTCCTCCAGTCGTGTATGCCATCAAATATTTATAAAGAGTGCCAGCAACATCTGCTCATCTCTACAATGATTAATATGTACTTCTTAATAATACTCATTTTTTTAAATATAATAACCCCAATCATTTTCTCTAAACTGAACACAAAGATCTTACTATCGGAGTTTGATTTTGATGGGCAAGTTAATTGTATATGTAATAAATCATTGAGAAAATAACATTTAATTCCAAAGTTCTCTGTGAACCTGTTGCAGATAAATTAGTTAATGCATGTTTTACCAAGTCTACTGAAATTGTCCAGTAAGTGATTAAACATCAGCCTAAGTAATTTGCAGCTCTTCGGAAATCTCAATCTAGATTTAAAAATGATTAGGTTTTATCTTCTCCTTAAAGCAATGCAGATTATGTTTTGTGCAGATTTTCACTTCATCTCTTACCAGTCATTAAACAACCAGTAACAGATATTTTATACCATTTTATATCACAGTTTTGGGGAGAAGGAAGAATTCCATAGGAAGAATGAGTTGCAAATGGGTCCACATATTAATGGACCCAAAAACTCTGCACAATATTGCAGAAACTTTCTCTATAGATGTGCTTGCTTGACATACATTGTTCTACCCTCACAATCACATACTATATTTAATAAAACCATGTATCTCAGGTATATCTATGACAAACTATCACAAACCCTCACTAATTGCCACACTGAAGATATACAGATGGAAGTATCCATCTGTTAAGTGAAAGCACAAAATGCTCCAGAATCCAAAAGGTATAAAAGATATAAAAACATAGATAGAAGCATCTTTTATCTAGGACATAGCATTGCTAAAAATACACTGAATTTTAATCCTGGATGAGGATTAAGGTTATTTATAATAAAAAAGAAAAAGAAAGAAAGAAAGAGAGAGCAGGAGAGCACAGATTACATCTAGTACTCATAATTACTTTGTTCTCTGAATGTTTTTTCTGCTATTTGTCAGTTTCTCATAATGCTTAACAGGTCATAAATCCTGTCAAATCTTTCTTTGCAAAAAGATCTCTTTTTAACTAAAATATCTCTCTGCTTCTGGGGTGACAAAATAACCCCAGAATTCAGTTTGCTAATTTTACTTCTATATAACATCTCTGCATCATTTTGTTAATTGCTAAAAACAAAGAATTGTAGCTCAGTGTACATACCTATGGAAATTTAAAATGAATAACAGAAGTCATATTTAGTCCAAAATTTTACATATCAGGTAAAAATCTCATCAAACGAAAGGATCTTACATGTATGAGGGCCATAATGATTCAAGCTGGAAGATACAAATTCCAAGAAGAAAATAAACTTATCAAGAAAAGAATCTGTTGGTGGGTAAGGGGCACATTCTGGGCCATCACATCACCCTGCCTTTAAACGAGAGGATGGAAGCATACTGGTTCTCTAAGGACCACAAAGCACACAGATACCCAGAGGCTGAACAAGGGGATTAAGTTAGTTCAGTTACCAAAACCTAAGGTCTTTTACAGGAGGATGATGCACAACCAGAAGGAATCTTCCACTAACTCTTTAATAAAAGGATGTTGAAAACTGAGTCCTTTTACAAGAGGACTGTTCACAGATTCCACAGCGTGGCTTAATTTGAACTAAGGTACAGGCTAAAGTTGTCTCAGCAATAAAAAAACAAATATATCCAGAAAACAGACCACTTGTGCAAAAACTGAAGGTGCTCTGCTCAGATAAAAAACACTTCCACCTGGCCCTGCTGCAGGACCAGTAGTTCTGCTGGAGCACTTTGGACATCAGCAGTCAGCTCTGCAATCGTATGATATCCCCTTTGGGTATCCCCCTGACTACCATACTCCTTCAAGCCTCCTGAGTCTAAAGGAAGGGTAGGCATTTCCCTGGACTGGAGGCCTTAGGCAGATAGATGTTTTTAAAAAAAAAAAAAAAAACAAAGACACCACAAGCGTCTCCATTCTCTAGGGCTAAGCTTTCATTAGAACATCAACCAGAAGAGCTACCAAGGTTCATACCTTCTGGGTGAACCAGATTAAAATTTAGAAGGTTTGAAATGTTTGCCTGCCCAATATGTCTTTGCAAAGTAATCCCTTCCCTTCAGCCACGTTCTATGTGCAGCAATTTCCAGTGGCATCCATAAACCCACTTCTGCGCAGACCCCACAGGAGTCTTTTCCCGTCCCCATAGCTTGGCTGTATCTCCCCACATTCTAACTATGCTGTGGCCTGCCTGGAGCCGCCAGCTCCACCCCATGCTCTTGGACAGCCCCCACCCGGGTACACTCAGTCTCCACACAGATTTACACTGCCCAATTTTTTTTCCCATTCCAACTGAAGCTGTGGATAATCGAACACCAGAACAACCCCCCTTGGTTTGCCAATAGATAGCACATTGCATATATGGCCCACACACATTTATAAATGTGTGTGTGAATTTGGGGTACATTTATGAGAAACGTTCAAGAAATAGCTCAAAATTGTGAATATCAAAGATTCTGACTGCCAGATTTCTCCTTGATCAGCAGGCTACCTCAGATATGAACAAAGGCTGGTTAAGTTTCTCAGGTGACAACTGATAGGACACAAGGAAATGATCTCAAATTGCGCCAGAGGAGGTTTAGAATGGACATTAGGAGGAATTTCTTCACAGAAGCATTGGAATGGGCTGCCCAGGGAAGTGGAGGATGGAGTCCCCATCCCTGGTATTTAAGAGCCATGTGGACATGGCAGTAAGGGACGTGGTTTAGTGAACGGACTTGGTAGGTCAGGCTGATGGTTGGACTTGATGATCTTGAAGGTCTTTTCCAACCTAGATGACTCTATGATTCTGTGATTCTAAGTATATAAGCAATCTGACAAAGCACAAGCATGCACATTACATGCTTTTCTCAATGGTAATAAAGGCACTTTTTAAATTTCTATTTTCAAAGCATTGCACAACATGAACTCTTTCATAATGATTAGACTTACTAGACAAATACACAGAGGGAAAGTGGGTTATATCCACGCTCACCCCACCCTCACCCAGGCAGAACACACTGGCTTCCACACTGTCCTCTGCCCAACCTTTCAGATCACTAATTTCAAAGAGCTGTAAATCTATCTGATAAAGTGCACGTATTAAATATGTACAAACCAGATTTCAGAGAAGTTAGACGCGGACCAAAGTTAACTCTACCATTCGCAGTTTCTGGATTAGCCACCTCTTTATTGCCAACTCCTGTTTTTTATACTCTAAGATGATTTCTCTACAGACCGAGATTCAGTCTGAAAAAAGATTACATACAGCACTACTGAAGCACCTAAATATTATATGAAAACATATTTTAATTCTTTCAATTCTAAAGCTTATGAGTATACTTTCTCCACATTTTTTGATCATAGTGCATTTCCTCTTTAGTTCTGTATTCGATAACAGAAAACAATGTTGTATGTATTAGACATAGGGCACAGTGTTTTAGAAATCTCTGATACCAACCATTTCTGTACTGCTGACAACTAACACATTATTCTATGACAGAAATGAAGACAACAGAAACACAGTAAATACACAATACCTTACAAGGACATTGTTGGCTTAGTTTGAAATGCAACAGGGCAAACTAAATTCTGAAATAATACTGACTGCAGATTTGATATGGCAGTGAAAAAGCCATGGCAATTTTGGACTATAAGATACCAGAAAGCTAATAGTCTTATTAATAATAATGAGATTGGATTTGCCTTGTTATCAAAAGATAACAATACATTTAAAGAAATTCATACAATGAATTAAAGGACTTGGAAAAGTAGTACACTGGGGAAAATTCAGACAATTAAATGTGTGTAACATGTTGAAAGGAAGTAATAATGACAGTTCCAAATAAGTATGATGACCTCCTAGCTGAAACTGCAGCTTGCTGCACACTGGTATGCATGGATTTAAGGCTGAGTTTTGCTTTCTGTTGACATGGAAACATGCTGAAGTGAGTGAAGAACTGGAGGAGCTAGAAACAGATTCCTGTCCTTTAGAAATGTTCATATGTACAGACAGACTTCCCCTAAAGCAGAAGTTGGTACACTCAACAGCTAAGCTACACATGGTGACCATCTCCAGTAGCAGAGATCCCCAGTAGGTCAACCGGGCTGAAAGAGAAACAAATGGTCTGGCGACATTCCCAAACAATTATCCTTATTATTCCGCAGTTAAAAACCATCTACACAGATATCCTGTCAGTAGCTAACCAGCCTTACTCCCATATACACCAGGAAGAGACATAAGCCTGAAATACTGACCGTATAAGCCTTAAATATTTTAAGTAGTATTAGTATTAGTACTTACTGAGTGTTAATAATGAGTCAGCAATAATAATTTGTTTCTAAAAGCTTCCTGTTACAGGAAATCACCCGTTAAAGAAGAAATGCTCTATTTAAAATTAGGATTTTAATTTTATGCGTCACTATTATTATAGCTATCTGCAAATCTTTTTGATGGTACAATCACAAGCAAAAGGGTGATCAAATACTATTAATGTACTTCCAATCTGTCACAATTAATACGTAGATGCAATGAAATGTAGACAGAAAAATTCATTTTATGCATATGAACACATCATTTTAGCAATCTTTTATCTGATTCTTTTGTCCTAATTTTATGAAATTATACACAGATTTTGACAAAATTGTGTCTGATTCAAACCACGTTGTTTCCTTTTACGTTAGACCAGATACATCTACATTATCACATCACATCTATAAAGTCATACTTGATCATTTTCAAAACTGCAGTGCACTGAATAGACAGGGATCAGAATTTATTACAAAATTACAGTTTTTAGTATAGTGTGGATTATTTTAAGGTATATGAACACATCAAACAAAAAAAGGCCCTTCTCATGACTTCTTCATATTGTGGTTCACTGTTAGTATTTTCTCATTCTTTTATCCTCTTTCTTAAAGCACAACACACAGAAGAAATCTCATCTCAGATGTCAATTGTTAGAACTTACTTCCCCTCCTTTTCAGCATGTATCTGCAGTTGAAACAAATTAACTAAAAATATTTGTCTTTACACAACACCCTTATCCGACTCCTTTATTTACAGAGGAAATAAGGAATAGATTAATTACATTTTTGACAGAAACATGAATAAATATATTTCTATATTGTTGCATTTCCTGAAACCAGAATTATTTCTCAAATCCCTGATACCATATTCCCCTAAAACTTTTGATTTTCTTGGATCAAGAAGACATGCAAGACTGCAGTCAACAGTGTTTATTAGTCAGTAATGTAACAAAAGGATCAAAAGGGCAATACCTGCTGATACACAAAAAGAAATCAAGAAGCTAAAAAAATCTTATTTTACTCCCAGGGTGAGGAATTACAAATTCTTAAGGAAAGGCATTCAAAAAGATAAGTATATATTATCATATTATTATTATTTTATTAATCCTTAAGAATACATACCAAAAAAAGTGTTCTCTTAACCCTTTATTACTATGAAATAACACACACCTGGGAAAATAGCATCAGCCTGGGAAAAAAGTGTTCTTTTGTTCAGTTGAAAACACTGTATAAAACATAGATATTAAAAAAAAAAATTCTCAAGAAATCTGGGCATATAAATAATGATTACTTAATTGATTTAATTACCTTGAATGANTGAATGATACACAGATTTCAAAAGTCAATAAGGTGGTTCATAAGAGCTTTATTCTGCCCTGTCCTCCCTGTATTAGAATATATAGTAGGGATGTATACTCGTATACGACATATACAAGAATATACAGAAATCTACACAATATATGTTCATGCCTACACATACCATATAGACACATCCAATTCATGAGATTATGCAAGAGGAGGAATAAAACTTTTTTGAAAAGCCTTACTGACCTGTGAAATCTTTACCAGTATTTAGTTTTCTTAACACAAGCTTTTGCAATGGGATGAATTATTACACTCAAAGACATTGTGGACATTTTCTTAATCAAATACAAGAAATAAAAAAAAATAATTCCCCAAATTCTTTATCTTGAATCAGTTAATTTGAAACAAAGGTACTTAAAATACAAGATAAAAAATAAGATAACATGTCCAGTAATAAAAATGCAGAGAATTAAAAGTTTTTCTGGCTTTGGTTGTTTTGTTTGTTTGTTTGCTTGTTTAATTTAGGCTCCATTATACTACATGGAGTTTCCAATATCATTTAAGCAAGGTCTCCACAGATCACCCTATGACCTAGCTTGCATGCTAACAGCAAAAGCAGCAATAGAAGATTCTGGAACCCTTTATCATGGGTTATGAAAGAAGGTTGCAGCAGCAATATATTTTCTTGGCCATCAGCTGCAGAATCACATGAAAAGTAGACTGCTTAAAGGTTTGGCTAACCAGTAAACTGAGCCTGGACAAGCCAAGGAGTACAAGGGACTAGTTGTTGATTCAATATTGATCTAAAGCTATAGGAAAAAAGAACAACTGTCCAGTGACTCTTCTACAGCCAAAGCATTTATGAAGAAGCTCTGATTTGGTTAACTTCAGAGCATGAGCCTACTTTTTTTTTTTTTTATAATCCAAGAATTAAGCAATCATTTTTGCTAGCCAGACAGTGAAAAAATAGGTACTGAAGTTGAACATGGTTGCTTCAGCAAACACGGTGAAGAGCAAGCTAATTTTAAGCATTTATTTTTTAAAAAATAACATTTTTTTTTTTGACAGTGAACTAACTTTCTAGAAAGGGAAGGAAAGGAAAGAGCTCCGCATTTTACTTGAGGTAGAATTCCATAGCTTCCTGCAGAGTTTTTTTTTCTTTTTTCCTCCTT
>VXAL01004757.1:6827-25104 GCA_013399475.1 Chauna torquata
ATTGTTTCTTCACTGCATTTCCCTCCACATCTCTGCAAAGTGGGATGGCTCATTGTTATGCAAAGAGGGAAGAACCTGATGTAGGTTAATTCTTACAAATCATCTCTTGCAGACTCACATTGTATCCTACTGAATATTAAATACAAAGTAGATACAATTTATGTTGTGCAGCAAAAATGCACCACCCACCATAACGGACATAAAATTTGTTTTATGTTTGTTTGGAAATGGAATATTTCACCATGAAAACAGTTCTCTATTATTTAATACCATTTGTGTTTGATTACAGAAACAGCATATTGACTTCAGAGTTAAAACCCCTGCTGCATTTGTGTTGTTATGCCCAGCTCATTACAGTGATACTGTATGCAACATACTTCCTGCTCTGCAAGACTGCGAAAATCTCATTTTCTGCATGAAATTCTTCAGGTCTTTCTAAGTCATGGGTGATCACATTGGATATTTCAGAGAAAGGAGATTTTCTAAAGTGAGTTGTAATTTATACTTTAAAAGGTTCTTAGATATTCTAAGTACAAAACAAATCTAAAAAACCTAAACCTAAATCTAACCTGAAAATCTCAGGTTAAATTTATCACTCAGCCTCTAGTGATATCTTTTTCACTGGACTGTTTTTCTGAAGGTGGGGTACAAATAATTGAACTTACACTGAATCTTAAAATCTTTCATCAGATTCTATTCAACTCCACCAAGTTTGCTCTGCACTGCTTGCCATCAAGTCTGTGAGACAACTATTGTCATTCCAGGAAATAAAGCTGATGTCACTGTGTAGGGCTCAATTATGTTTTTTTTTCTATAACTTTTCTATATATTTTGTATTTTCTGCAATCTTTGAATATTTACCTCAATTAATTTAACTAGAAAACATGAACTGCTCTGATTTTAGTAACATATAATAAACAGCACTTCACAGACTTAGGCTGCTATTTTGGTAAAGGTGTCTACAATAAGCGTATTATTTGGAAAGCAGACACGTAGTGAAACATAACTGGTATTTGTTTATAAGCTGAAACTTCTCGTGATGGATAACTTGTCAATAAGTAGATTTTTTGTTTTCTCTAGAGCAATTTTTTCAACTGATTTATGATTAATGAATGCCATTATTCCCAGGGCATGACACTCATTCAAAAGCCACACTAAAGCAAAATAAAAACAATTTTGATTGGTTCCATCCATTTGATATAATATATAAAACAACCATCTCAGCTACTGCATAGGGATTCACATTGTAGAAGGACTGTCCAGAATAGCTAGTCTTTTCTAACCTGTCATTCTAATCTTGCTCTTGCATACTTTTGCATGGAGAAGTGGTACACAGACAGTAAATATATTTTAAAAATTTAAATAAGGACTCCTTGCATAAAAATCAGCATTGGTCATACCAACTACATTTTAAAATGGTCTAATTTTAAAATGGACATTTATATACCTTGGTATTCTTCACATATAATCATTCATAGCATTCGAGTGGCATGTTGGCGGTTTTTGTTATAGGGAAAATACCTGCACATGGATAGGCCTTATATTTTATGATAAATATATTAAAACTCAAATTACATCTTAAGGGAAAGAGACTGAAACCAAGAGCTGTTTATTAAACATCCCATAAAAATTTAGAGCAGTCAAGGCTAGATTCTACTCCTTGTAGAGACAGATCAGGGTAGAAGTGAGAAAGTAGGCATCAGGAAAAAACACAGGGACTTCCTTTTTCAGCACAAGAAGTTGGTTACGATTCCTCCTCAGTGCCCAAGGATAGAGATGCACTCATTTGAACACTAGCTTCAAAATAAAATAGTCTTTTACTGAGGTGGGTTTCCCTAAGTCCTACTGCCCTGCTACCCAATGTGTTATGTTATAGTGTTCCCAGATCAAGCTGCAAGCTCCTTCTCTTTGAAGCAAAGACGAACTATCTATCTGTGCATTTTAGAGATTTAGTGAGGAATAGAGAATCCTTCCCCCACTTACTGGAATTATAAAATATATCAGCTACAGCAAGATTTTTGCCTACTTGCTCACTGCCTGAGTGGAATGCCAGTTCAGGCTACAATTCTGCCTATAGCTTTTAGCCATTTTTCTAGTGGCAGACTGGACAGTATTCTACTAAAATAACAGAAACAGTGTTTTGCACCACTTATTTAGGCCAGCAAACTACATCGCATTTAAAAGTTCCCATGTGGCCTAATGTTTGTGAGACTGGAATTTATCCGAACGTTTTTGTTGCCACTCTGTTGGCAATCAGTCTAGGCTTGCTGTCTTGCCAACTAAGTGATGTTAAAAGTACTATCTGTTTCTTGAGTAGCACCATTTTTCTCTGTAATTCTCTACTTGCTTCCCATGTTAAATTTGCTTTGCTTAGAAGCTTCTTGTGAACGACAGGCAGTTTTGCTTTGTAGTCTAATCTTTTTGCACAAAATGTATGAAAGCGAAAGCACAATTTACGGTAAAGACCTGTGAATTTCTCTACTTAATCGTTACATTCTGGAAGGTGAATGACTTCCTAGTGGATCCAGTTGGGAGGTTTATAAAAGACTGAATCTAAACCTCACACATCCTGTCCTTCCTCTTAAATTCAACAATATAGTTTTTGATTCATTTACACAGACTGGATTTTTAGTAAGGTTAGTTTTCAGTTGGTTTGGCTTACTTCTGCACAATTGCTAGGGAGCGCACAGAAGACACAGGCAAAGAGTACTGATGAAGACAAGACACAGTGGTAGCTACAGTTAATTACTGTAAATCATCCATAGAACCATATACCTTTAGATTCCCCCTCTTTCCAACCAGCAGCAGAGGCAAATTCTGCTACTATCCCAGGCTGAGTTGGTCTCTTTTCCCCAAAGGAGTTGTGTGGGTGGGAATAATGTGACAAGACTGAGCTGAGACTGTGACATTGAGCACTGCAAATTTTTGTTACAGTCTCACTCTTTGCACAGGGCCATGCTTCTTCTAACACTGCCTTCCTGTTTGCAGACCACATTGCCAAATCAATGCCAGATGTAAGAACCACACGTTAACAGAGAAAACTGGTCATGGTCTTCTGTTAATCACAAAACACCTATTCAAAACTCCACAGGTTTCTTAATGAAAGAAATGTAAGACATTCTTATGTGCCTTACTAAAATGCACAAGCATATAAAAGACAACGTATTACCAAAACTATTATTAACAATAAACTATTATTAAAATAATTAAAACTAAGTGAAATCTCAATAATCAAATCAAAAGCAAATTGATATCTAAGCAACCGTTCAACAAATGACTTGGGCTGGAGTTCAATTACTCAGTTAATTAATGCTTAAAGTGGTAATTCTTATGCATCCTGAACAGGAGTTGTGAAAGCTGTTTCATTATAGATGCCAAATAAACAATTTACCAGGTGAGTCATATCTGTGATTTATACTGGTTAAGGAATGGCACCAAACCCAAGTTTCTTAATGTCTGAATCATAATCCTGACACCAGATGTAGAGCTTCCTCTTGTAGAATTCAGTTTGTACTAAGTTTGTACTCATACCATGTATCTGTACTGTGGTACTTCCACTGTGGAGGCTTATTCTTCCCTCCCAGCAGTCATACTGTGATACAGATTACAGAGACAGTTCGGTTGATGGAAGGGGGAGGACTATTGTTTTCAGTTCGACATTGCCTTATCTGGTACAAATAGCACGATGGGAAGAGGCTGTACCACTGTGCAGACTCCCCTGTCCCCACCAGTAGCTCCACAGATACAACTGTCCTTGCAACTGTTCAGAACAATCTTGAGAAACAGTAGTTTGATGACTCCATTTACCAAAAATTACAGTAATAATATCAGTTCCTTAAGACTTTAAAGGTCAGAACATGCTGTAATAAAAATGACTACGAGACAGTATTTTAATACTGTTTAAAACCCATTACTGTTTTTTCTAGGATCTTTCCTTTGTTGACTGCATGGGTGCTCACAGAGGTATGTGCATATGCAGCTTACAAAACCTACAGTCACTTCCAAATCCCCTCCTCCCATGCAAAAAGAAATCACCAGAGGAACCAAAGGAGAAAGAAATCTAAAAATATTGGAATATCCCTTATCTACTAAAATTGGAACATAAAAAGGAAAACATGAAACATTTAAGCTATCAGGAGCGTGGAAAGTCTCAGTCTTCTCAGTTTTCTGTGCTCTGGTCAAGTAAGAGTGGAACTGCATTTAAGTAGCTGCTGGCACAGCTGTTTTCACCATGGAACTTTTTTCACAAGCACTGAGAATCGTGAAAGGCTGAGTTATACATCTGTTAATATTTTATCATACTGTTCTCAAGGTAAACTTCTTTCAGGTGACTTACGGATTCAAGACAAGTTCTACGTTTGACCAGTAGACTGTGATTAAAAAACCAACCAACCAACCAACCAAAAACCTGATTTAAATCAGTTTTATGTTATTTAGAAGAAAGGTCCTTAAATGTGATTGTGTCACTGACATACGGAAATTTGCTAAAAACAGCTCACTGAAAGTGAATCCATACCAATAAGTAGTCCTTCAACATTAGCTCATTAGCCAGTTTACCTTCTGGAATCTTCAAGAGGAAAAGATAATTTAAAGTTTATCAAGATGAAACCTCCTCATAAAAGAAATGTTAGATTTTATCTAAGCCCATATGAGCTATATTCCTACGCAAAGTTTGCGTGTGAAGACTAGAGCTAGTTTGCAAAAGAACAAAGTTTGTAACAATGCTTACCTATGCTGCCTTAAGTGCTTAGTATCCTACAACTCTTCTGCCTTTTGTTTCTTCCTTCCTAGTAAAGGACAGAACTTTATAAATATACTTTGTAAATTTTGAAAACATTATCTAAATTCTTTTGACATGCCATATCATGCCATGTGCCAAAACAAAAGTAATTTTCCCTTGATTTTGCAACAAGTACTCTACTTTGATGTATGCCCCTGATAGCATCACAATATGAATAGTCTTTTCATTAATATTACCATCCATTGTTTAACAACTTTTGAAGTTAACATATGTGCTGCCCAGCCTTTACTTCTATATTTAATTATCCTAATATGTGTTTTAGTTGCAGTTCCTCACAAAATTGCCTAGCAGATTTTGAAGGCTAAATGAGTCTTCTGTAGTGTATGAGAGCTGCCTTGTTTTCCTTTTTTTGTGATAAAGATCCAGTTCATTTTGTATTAAAATGATCTTGCTTAAAGTTGTGGTTGCCCCGTTACTTACACAGGCACTACGTACACTTTTATTTCTTTTTCAAGCCTTGCAGAGAAAATTAAAAGAAAACATGATATAAACAGAAAATCTTTATCATTGTTTTCAAAAAGTGGTAATGAACTATTACCACAAGAGTAAGGTAAATACTAAACTCTTCATGTACAAACCTCTTTGTTTTTCTGCCTTTTATACTGTTATTCTATATATCGTCTTTAGCAGTCTCTGAGGATATTAATCACACATATGTGATACCACACTTATGTTATCTTTGGAATAGCCCCTCCGCCCACTCAGGCAAGCAGCATTCTGAGGAACCGCCATGTGCCAGTGTGTATCTGTCAGACACCCGTGATTTAGCTCACTCAGTGTGTCCTTTCCTGGTAGCGTACGCTTGCAACGTAGGCTGAGTCATATAGTTAGTAAGGTCATTTAATAACATGAACAATTGATAGGTTTTCCTTAAGCTAGTGCATCAGTACCAGCCTTTTTTTAATTTTCATTTTGTATATGATCCTTGGAATTACAAACCAGTTAGCTTTCTGAGGTGTGCTCTCTTCTCACAATTGAACACTGACATGTGTCAGTTCTTTATGAGTATCACATACTTTCACAGTATGACATTCAACCAATCCAGATATTTTGAGGAACGAGTGCATGACAAACTGTAAGAAAACTAAACAAATCTTTTGTGGCTGTAGGACAGTTCTAAATGGGTAACTCATGTCTGTTACAGAACAGGTCAGTTTTTTTCCTGCTTGTTCATCTGTTTTACCTTTAAGTTCCAAGATAAACATATACGGGGGGTAAAAAGAGGAGGTATAAATCTTATGCAACCAGTTTCTTCCTTCATTTACGTCCATGGGGGCAGTTTTAACTACTGTTATCTATATTTTAAGGCAAGAGATATTTTCCAAAGTGACAAAACCTTTATTGGATGCATGTTCAGCATATTAACTAAGCATAATACATTTCAGTTTTCCATGTGAAGGAATATGTTCCCAAGGTTTCATTCTTTCTGTTTCTTGCATTTCTTAAATTTGACCTGGCTAAGACATTTAGGCAAGAGTTTGAAAGAATTACATGTAGAATGGAAGAAGATGAAGAAAGATGATGAAACCCTGGGTCTGGGTGTATCCATTACAACAATTTTAACACCTTGTGCACCTTGTGTCCCTTGTATAAACTGAGTATCTTCAGTTACTAGAAATATTTTTGTAAAACAATCAAACATTAAGGAACTTCATTGTTCTTTAATTTCAAACCACAAAATTGGCATATTTGAAAGAGAAGTTTCCAAGTATCAGGAGGCAAGGATTGGTCTTTGCTCATTCAAAGTTCATTGTTAGCCATCTAAAGAACTACATACTTTATTTAGTATGTACTGATTAATGTCATTCTTGATGAAGACAGCTGCTACTGCACGTGATGACAAACTAGATTCCCTGCTATGCTGCAAAGTTTTCTCACTGAACTGGCTGGTTTCCTACTAGCCTCAATGGCCACAGAGAACAAGAAGAAAAAAAAAATTTGAAAGAAAGATTGCTTATGGGTTAGAAAAATATTAACAGTTCCCCAAATTTTTTCTTTACCAGTTATCCGAGTGATTGTAATTTAGGGCTTTATATTATTTTTTTTTCTTTCTTTTTGTTCCTAAAATTTGAATTCAAGTTATCCAACTGCGTTGATTTGAAAATTGGTATTTATATTTTATTTATTGTATTATATGCTATGACATATGTCTATGACCCTGCATCAATAAACCAGTTTCTTTTTCAAGATATGAGTGTTGTTTCAATTATCCTATTGAAATTTTATATGTGGCATGCTGTAATTATACCTTGCATGTCTATTTTGTAAAGTTTCCCATTGAACTGAGAAACTGTGCATTGTGTTCACAAAAACTAGTTTCTTGTGTTCACCGTATTAAGCATGCTGTGAAAGCTTGTCTCTTGTGCTCAAAACGTAAATTGGACATAGCTAATTGCATCTACTGCTGGTGATATGTTCAGTGAGTGCAGATTTCTGGAGGGAAATGTGCCTACGCTTCTCCTCATGCTTAGATATAACTGTGAGTCCTCCTTCGGATATGCTTTATTATTGGCAGGGTTAGACCTCATTGCCAGCATTTCTTACGAGAAACAAAAACATTTTGTACTCTACTTGTTGCTATAAGTCTGGAAATGTTTTTCTGTGTTGGATGTAGAATACTTCTCATTACATTTTGTACAAAACCCACTCGCTGAAATCTTAAGTGATGAAACTCTATCCTTAAAATAAAAGTGGCATTATATTCTTATGCTGTTTGTAGAGTCTTTCAGTCAAGAGAGGGGTAAAAGATGTAACTTAAAGAGAGGTTGCAGTTCTGTGGTCAGCAGCTGCAGCTGCTGAGGTAGTGAAGAGGAAAGTTCATAAAAGGATGTGGTGCTCCAATTGAAAATACAGAATCATCTGTAGATGCCTTGTGGGTGCAGTCACGGGAAATGCACAGGGTGTAAACTCAGCAGACATCTGGTGATGACAAGCTACCAGAGAGGAATTAATGACTGGTTTCACAGAAGGGGCTGTTTTGGTTAGATGCAGTATCATTGTTACTCTGCCAAAAACATGAATACTGCTCCCATTTCTGACTAAAAGAGAAATTACTAATAGTGAGTTAGAAGAAATGGCCGACTGGTCTTAAAGAAGTACCTGTTGAGTTGACCAGTGGATAATACACTGTGGCTTGAAGAAAACTTACTGAGAGCAAACCTGCATCACAGTAATAAAGAAGTAGCCAGTAAAGTAATATTGTACTAATGCTTAAAACCCACCTCCTTAAAATAGTTGCAATCCAGCACAGAACATTCTGTGGATGCTAGCTAAATAAAACCAACAAAATATACCTTTATCATCGAGTACTAAAGAAGAAAACAACAGAAACTTTTTTAAAAGTTCTGTGATGCTTTACTGCTTTTCTGATGTCTATGCATTGTCTCTTCTCACAGATGTTTGAGGATTGTGCAAAATGTCATTTCACATAAAAAGAATAACTAGACAAACACTGTAAATTTCAGAACCCAACAGAAACAGGCCACAAGAAGAATCACTTTGTTATGTGAAGAATGATAAAACTGCAAGATTTTGATTTACTAACTTTTTTACTAATAACATTGTCACTTCTTCAGAACTTCCACGTTCCTGCTTCTGGGATACACAACAAATATTAAGGCAAAAGACAGAAGAAAGTTTGTTTGAAAATACATTATATGCAACATCATAGGTCTAGGACTTGTAGCTTAAGATAAAAGCAGTTTCAGCATGGAAGCCACAAAATTCACTGAAAAATAAACTACAATTCCTGTGCAGCACAGAGCCAGATAGACTCTCATGTATCACCTTGCAGGTAAAACAGCTTTTATAAGGACTTGACTTACTGAAACTGTGAGATTGGCAAGGACAAGATATTATGGGCTCCTGCTAAGGATTAGAGGGAGAAAAACTTTTGTTTCTGCATAAGTATTAAGAAGCTCACTATAAATGAAGAAAGCATACTGTCCCATTGAACAAATAAGCAGTAGTGAGCTAACAGAATGTTTTCCTAGGATCTCGTTTTTTATTCAAGAGGAGATTTCATGCTCAGCAGAATATTAGAAGCAGATTATCTAGAAACACACTTCACTTTTGCTTATGCATTTGTTTTTTTCTGTTAATAGCAGAATATTAAAGCTATTTTTTGGTAAGCAAAAGCTTCTACTCTAGCAGTAGCCCACCTCTTCATCTGCTTTTTACATATTTTAGCAGTTGCACGTGTTTATGTAACACATAATCTCTGGTTACAGACAGATTGCAACGGTAGAAATGGAGAATTATGACTAGAGCTCTTTGAAGAGATTAGGATTTACAGTTTGTTTTCAACACTTGAAAAATATTCAGAGTTCTTTTTTGTTAGTTTTAAAACTTTCTGACATCTTTAATCTGATTTTCTGACATGCTGCTCTACTGAAATCTAAATTCTTTTCAGCACATACTTCAGTACAGTGTTTGTTTTCACAGTATCACAAGCATATGCCTGGAACAACAAAACAGTCTCAAATTTTTATCTTTGTCTGCTTGCAGTCCTCAAAAGAGAGAATATTTTTTGAATACTACCTTAAAATACTGAGCAGAAAATGAGAGGCAACACACATAAAAGTACAAATAAAGATATTTTCATCAGGGTGTGATGAGCACATCATCTCACACACTACCCCGTGATTTGAATGGAGTTCCACCTGATGATGGCAGTGAAACCGTCTACAGAGAGGTTAAGTCTGATGGTGGTTGCTTTTACCAGTGGTACAGTCTCCTTAACAATTAATGGCAGTACACATATCATCAAGAGAAATGTAAGATCCTTGCAGGGTGGGATGACCAGAAAATTCAAATAACTTAAAGGCAGTAAGGTGATTCAGATTAAGCTGTTGAAGTGAAGAGACTGACTTCGCTGTCTTCATATTCCTTAATGACAAATTGAGTCAATTTGGGGAAACAGAATCGCTGCTATTTGCCTGCTGTACTATTATATATTAACTTAATTCAGTGAGATCAATAAGACATGAGGGAAACTACCAAATCAGTGCAATGTAATAAAATCAATGCACAACTGTAATGTCATTAAAAACACTAAGAACTCGTGATAGGACTTCTAGAAAGTACAGAGTAATCTTTAGAGAATCAAAAGTTACTACACAGAAATCAGAATTCACGATAACCTTGTAATTTAGGGGAAAGGGCTGTGTGCCATCCAGGCTGTAAACGCAGAAGATAAGAATTATAGAAAAACAAACCTTTAATGGCAAAATACTTTAACTGTACTAGATATGGGAATTGTATTTACAGTATTTGCTTCTGTAAACAAAGTGAGTACTTAGTATGTTTCTCAGAAACAAGTGGGTGTATGTCAGGAAAACTGCCAGTGGTGGATTATCAACTGCATAATCCTAGAAGACAGGTGTACGCACTAAAAAAAGGACATATTTGGGGTAGCTTTGCAGGCAATTGACACAGGGGAGCTGTCACTGTGCACTGTCATGAAGAGCTAGCAAAGTGTGTAACAGCAGGGGGAATTAATACTGTCATTTCTGTATGGAGCAATTTTTGGGATTAGGCAGAGGACTCATTGCTGTATGGGAATACAGATACTGAGGCATCATCCATACCAGTGGCGTCAAAGGGGAATCTTGGCTCTCTGCATTAAGTAATAAGGACACTTGGTATCACCTTTACGGGTAGGTGACAACAATGTAAGTAAGAAGCTATGATACTTGCAATATTGGTCATTGTTTGTGGCAGTCTTCATTAATACAATACTGGCTCTCGCAAATACATCAAACTTGTCTTCCATTTGTTATTTTATATTCTAAAGGAAATGAGTAGAAAGTTCAAGGCTTTGGGCTTGAGACCAGCATATCTGATTGCCTAAAGCATTGCCATTTGGCAGTAATGTTCAGCAGCTTCGTTCCTCTACAATGCATATATGTAAAAGTATCTGTAAGAAAGAGAGCTTTCTTAGACACCAGGCTAAAAACAAATTCTTCTACAAACCAAAGGCCCACTGGAAACCTTCCTTTATGCTATGAGGCCTTGTCTTCACTAACACACCCAGTCCAAGTGAACCAAAGCAAGCTATTAACCATGCTTTTTCCCTTTAGGAAAAGGGTAGAGGGAGAACTCGTTCATGGCAGAAGCCAATTGCAGTGCTGGAAGCACTGCTCTGGAGGGTGGCTGCTGCTGCTGTATGCCTGTTGTGGCCATCTGTACCAAGGGAATTCAATAGGGACATCACCACTGCCTTCACTGAGTCTCACTATCACTATTGAGAAACTAATAATTGAAGCTGTAGGAGAGGAAAACTGATGAAAGTGTTTCAACATGACATAATCTGTCTCCAGCATGGGCCAAAAGCAGGTGCCTGGCAACAACACAAGACACACACTGTGACACTACTTTTCCTACTTGCAATAGCGTGACTTTGAGAGTCAAGAGCAGCATCCACACAGTTTGTGAGACCTTTTTACACCAGCTGCTTCGGGCACAGCCGAACCCAGCCACTGCTTTTACAGCCAGCAGCAGAGCCACATGTGTGCTCCTCCACTCACCAGCTAGGGGGTGCCCCCGGAGGGCTGTCCCCTGGCAGGCTGAGGGCGGCGGCCGCAGCCACTCTCCTCAGGTGAGGGCGAGGCGGGAACATGCTCCCGCCGCGCGCGCAACGCCCACCTGTTGCCTGAGCCAGCGACCGTTACGACCCGGCGCGAGCGGAGCACGCATGCGCGCGGCCGCCCCACACCCGGCAGCCATTCGTTAAGCGGTGAGGCCGCCTCCCCTCCGCTGCTACAGGCCGGCGTCGGCGCGCTGCGGTACGCCCCTTTCTGCCGGCGCAACGCATGCGTAGTAGGAGAGGGAGTGTAAGTCTCCATTTTGTGTTAATTTCCTTCCCTCTCCTTGCGCTGCTGGGCTTTCCAGCGGGGAGGAGGAGGCGGCGGTCGCTAGCGAGAGCAGGGTGGGCAGTGCCGCGCCAGTACCTCAGGGCGGGCCGGCCGCTGCCTCAGGCGGCCGCCGCGCGCGCCGCTCCTTGTCCCCTCAGCGCCCGCTGCGATCGGGCAGCGCCGCCGCCCTGCGCTGGGCTTCAGGCTGCCTATCTGCCCCTTTCTTCCTCCTCTTTCCTCCAGGCTGGATGTGCGAAAACCCTTTTGGAAGCATTTCGCACGGCTTTACTTGCTGGGGATCGGTCGGGTATCTCCCCCCGCTGGCGCTTTGGCGGCGGCTGGGCGGGAGCGCCGATCGCCGCAGACCGCCCCGCTCCGGCGCTGCCGCCAGCGGGAGCGGCACGGCCGGTCGGCGCCTGCGGTGGCAGCTTCCATCCCTTTTTCCCTCTACACGCTTGCCATTGATCCGTCAGTGATCGCCGGGAGAGGCGGGGGAGCCCACTTTCTGACAGAAACTCAGTGGGTGGAAGCAGGTGTAATTAATCTTCGCTCCCCAGCAAAACAAAGGTCGTCATTGCAGCAGCCTAGTTATGTTAGAATCACAGAGTCTGGCCAATCACGAATTTAAATGTGGGTGAGGTGATAACACTTCAAGTAATTTTAGGTGCTTTCTACACTTTGTCCAAGTGATCAATCTGGTACTTTTATGCCAGTTCATAAGGAACTGTAGCTGAACCCGGGTAGCCTGAGAGACAACACAGTGACAAATGTAGTTGCGTTCTTGTAAGGATGACGTCTGAGGTGCACATTTATTTTTCAATTTCTTAATAAATCACTTAAGAAATGAGTAAAATCAAGGTGGAGAAAGGAGGGGAAAAAAAGTCATTTGTCTTACTTTTAGGGTAGAAATGAAGTATTGTGTGAACTCATGTTCAGGTGAAGTTGCAGTTGCTCTTAATTTAAACCAATGTGTTCTTTTTTCTCATTTTTCTTTTCTACATATTTTATGTAGTGAAGTGATAACATTCTTAACAAGAAGAGAATACAAAGTTCAAAGAATAATTGCACACAATGTGTATCTGTAAGCAGGTTTCAGACTAATTTATTTTCAAATACTGAATGTCAGTGATTCAAATAAGACATTCCAGAACATGTTCTAAGATCTTGGCTACTTAATTTTAAATTGAGTCATATAAATGTTTAATGGAAAAAGTGCATGAAACACTTAACCTTTTTCCTTAGGGCAGGATGTCTGTTACAGCAAAAAAAAAAAAAAAAAAGTGCCTTGATTTCATAACCTGCTTTCGTATTTCCCCTCAAATGCATTTTTAGATATTCTGAATAGTCTTAAATCTTTGAATGACAGCAGAGAACTATTCCTGTCTTTAAAAGTTAAGTTCTATGTGCTGAAAAGAAACTGCACAGGCATTGCTTTTTTTCGTTTGAGTGCTAGGTGTGGAGTACTCCTAAAAGCTAAACTTAGTTCACTTGTCAATTCTGCCAATTACTATGAAGCCTTCAGGTGTATGTTTTTCCCACTTGTAAGATCACTTGGTAACATTTGGGCGGAAATGTTAGTTTCATTCAATGTGAGCTGTTGTGTTTCCAAGGATAGCACTTCTGATGCAAGTTTTAATTAAATCTCTTCAAAACATGCTATTTATAATAATGCTATTTTAACTGGTATTATAGTCTTGAGAAATCCTAGAAGAACCAAGACAGCAATATGTGAAGACTGTGCAGCCTACATGTTTTAACTTATTTTTTACACGGAAGGTTTTTTTAGTTGTTGAGTCTATTTTTCAGATGTTCTCTTTCAACTTTTTGTGATTTTGTTACCTTTGTTATGGTTTATATCTCTAGCTCCTAGTCTGGTGAGAAGTGTGTGTTAAACTATGGCTGTACTAATATTCAAATACTTTAGTTAGATAGCCTTTGAGTTGTACAGTTGCAATTTCACTTGGCTTTAATAGTGGCCGAGTTAATATTTTTACATTTTGGGAAAATTGGAGAATATAGGAGTGATATTGGAAACAATGGCTTGTGTCAATGCATGTAACTTCAGGATGACAATAGGATTATCCTTGTCTTGCATATTACAACTGTGTACGTACTTTATAGGATTTGCAATTTCATAGTTACAATGTATAATCCTCTCATATTCCTTTTGTCATCTGTCATGCGAATTCTTTTGCGAATTTGTGGTAAATAGAATTAGTTTTATAAATGTCATTCTTTCTTCTCCAGTGTGACTGCAGCTTTGTTTGTGTTGATTACATTTATTTATATAATTTTACATATTTGTAACTTTGTCTTTCTTAGAAAGTTAAAAATATTGCCACTTTTCAACCTTGTCAACTGATTTGTACATTGAATGTGTGTATACAAACAGCTTCAAACAAATCAGTAATGCTTACTACTCAGTGGCCCAGATATTGATCTATTAAGTCTGTAAGAAAACTGTTGTTGACTTCTACAGCTCAGACTCTAGTATTACAATTATTCTGAAATGCAAGCTTCTTATTCCCAAAGAATTTGGTGCTATGTAAGCAATATTTTTATTTTGTGCATTATGATTAATTACTTTTATGTAGAACCTGCATTGCCCAGCATCATCCATATTTTTTTTTTTTTATAGTAGCTTAAATGTCTTGTTTGCCTTACTATGGATTCTTTGCACTTATGTTTCAATTATTCTTACAGGGCTGCATATTTTTGTTGCTTTGGTATTTCCATAAGCTGTAGAAGATGAACACTTTAAAGAAGGTCTTAATAAATTACGTTCATTCTTGTCTTTTTCTACTACATCAGTAATTTATCAAATAAAAGTGTAAGATTTGTTTGGCATAATGTGCTCTTTGTGCATCCTTGTAGTTTATAACTTATGTTTTCTGAGTGCAATATTAAAATGAATATTTAATGAGTTTTTTTTTAAAAAGCAAACTCGCCAAAAGGCCAAACCAAATCTCGGTTTGGTTTATTTAGTGTTAAAAGGCCTACTGGGTTCCTTTGGGTGGTAGAGCCTACGTGAGGGAAATACAGTTGTCTCTAAAACTTCACTGTAATTCTGAACATCCTTCATAAATACTTATTGTCAGAATTTGAAGCCTTTCACTTCTGCATGTTGTAATTTTTTATAGTGAAATAGTTACCTCTTTACGTAGTAGCACACACAAAATAAGGATAAAATTGGGATGTATAAGAAGCAGCTTCATAATGTTCAACATTTAGAAGTTTTACTAGTAAAAATGAAAGTTGTATTAGTTGAACTTGATTCCCATGCTTTTGTTGGTTGTCTCTGTAAGTTGGATCTAGTCCTGTTTATGACTTTCCAGTTGATGCGGTCCTGCTGGTGAGTAATAGCAGTTTGCTTTCTGTCTCAGAAGCCAGAGTTCGCTTGCTATCTCAGAAGCCAGTAAATTAATGACTCAGCTGCTGAAGATCTTTTGCAGAAGTCATTAATTGAGGGAGTTGGGGTGAGGTGAATTAGTCTTAAATTTCATGACAATAGATATGTTGATTGTATGCCTATAGGAACATACTGGGGAGTTGCTGCTAAGAAGAGGGCTCCTCTACAAGTGCTCAAATTATGAAAAGGAATTCAGTACTATAAAAGGACCCTAAATTCATGTCCAATAAAATGTAATCCTTCAGGGAGGTGTATCAGACCAGGAGGGCTGAGGTTACCTTCAGAAAGGACGTGGTATATAGATAGGATCCTGCGGTTGATTCAGGTAACAGGATGGAAGAAAAGACTGTTTTGAAGTGCATTGGTAGTTGTTATCTTGAAAAATACTACACCCTTCCCTGAAAGAAATCCTGTAGCTAGGCAGCACAATGTATTGCATGTCTGTTTTCCCTGTTTTCCATTTGACTTGTTTCCACCATCTTCTGGTGAAGTACAGGAGGTAAACATTGCCAACTTCATGAATACTATCACGGACATTCAATTTTACCTACATTGATCGTTTATTACTATTGTGATACTCCACCAAAAGTGGGTATCAGTGTGCTGCCTTTCAAGGAGTGGGACACTAGTCAGATTGTTAGTTACGTTTTAATAGAATTTATCTATACTCAGCCACAGAATTTGCTTTGGCAAATGAAACACTAAGGAGTAATCCTTGATTCTTAGTGTAGTTAAACTTTAGCTTAAGGTGGTGTTGAAGAGGAGCTTGATCAACTTAAGAATTATTCAAATGTAGGAAAACTGGCATTCTGGAGGCACATCTTGTGATAATCAAATTTCTGTAATTGTGGGCAGTATGCTACTGACGTTTCTAAGGAAATGCTTTGTTGACCAGACTCTTATTTACTGCAGTAAATTTCTTTTCCCTCCCATCTTGTTTCTTATATATAGAGCGGTGTCACTGACCAAGTAAAGTTCAAAAAAGCAAGTTTTTACGATGAACAGACAATACAGTTAACACCTTCATAAAGTCAGCTGCTGATACTGGACCTTTTCTATTCTACTTTTTCCCAGATCTTGCAACTACTCTCTGGTTTTCCTATGTTAAAAAACAGGTATGCCGTATACTGTATTTCTTTGGGGGATGAGGGGTGTTATTCCTTTATGGCATGAGAAACAAGAGTATCCTTGGATGGTAGAGAGGTTTGGGTAATTCCAGATCTCATTTCAGCACCTTCTAAAATGAATCTTTGTTTTCAAACTTACGAAAATATACTAGAAAATTTCACAATGACGTAATGCTTTTCAAGGCATACTGTTTTTTTAGAAGTTGTATGATTATTCTAGCGGTAAACTTGAAGAGTCATAAATAGTCCTAGGGGAAAGAGCTGTTTGTAACCTTGTGGGCAAAATTAAAGAAAATGTTCTAATTGTGAGATGTAAATAAACCTTTTTTGATTTTAATCAGAATGTGTGTTTTTCTCCCATCAGTTTTCACAGCAATACCTCATATTCCCAGTATAGCTCATCAGACTTGCAGTGTAATGCTGCTAACTCAGGAACTACTTTTATCAGCTTCATGTTTATAGATACACCAAAGTACAGATTTTCTGTATTGGCACTGTAGTGCTGCCTGTTACTTTATCAAAATAATACTGCGGCTTAGTGCCTCAATAGTCAAAAGCATTTAAATTAATTCTTCTGAAGATAAATTTTTTTTAGCATTAGCATTTGCACAGATTTGGCAAGGTTTTAAGTTCCTAAAAATCTGGTAGATATTGGCCTTGGAAGGTATTCTCTTGGTAGGAAGACATTGCACACTAACTTGTTAGAGGAGTTTACATATGTCATTTAATTAGTTTTCAGAATTGTTTCTGAAACGTTGACGAGTAAGGCTTAAAATTGGCATAGTGCTGACATTTGCCACTAAGTATGCATATTATTTGGCCTGTTCACTTCAATGGTATTATGCAAATACTGAAAATTAAGTACCTTCTAAACTGTTTTGCTGGATTTGTGTGCAAGTCTTAGCTGAAAACTAAGAGATAATGAAGGCATGCACTAGGTAATATACAAGGCTCAAATATGCATTCAGGTTGCGTTAGGACTGGAAATCAGTGTTCTGTTAATAAGAACAGTATAGTGATTCTCTGAACTGATGGTATGTAAAGTATTTCATAGTCTTTTTGGATGTAAAAATCAGTTTTAAATGGCATTCGTGCTTTACTATTCTAAATGGTCACTAAAATGAAGCGGTGCTGAATTTTCTGTGGTTTCTTTTTGTCAGTATTTTGTTCTTTTTGGTGCTGTACCTGATTCTTACTACCTTCTTGATATTCCACTTTCAAAAACATTCATTAATTTTATATACTTTACCCATGATCTTTGGCATCTCAATGAATCAAAACCAGTAGCTTCATTACATGCTTATTTAATATACAGTAGCAGAGCAACCAAGCTGACAGTCTTTAGATCCCGATGTGAAAGGACTTTGAAATTACACTTGCAGAGAAATGTTTGTCTCCTTTTTATTTCTTGTGCTAGGACATCTCCTAATGATTTCAGGCTTTCAGTCTCTCTTTATAGTGTATGTTTTCTTATTAAATATTTAAGAATTATATGGTTGTGATGAATATTGTTTCAAAATAGCAGAATTTTATTCATTACAGAGAAGTTTTCTGGTCAAATTTGACTTTAAAACATTCAGTTTTGGAAGGAAATGGGAGGAGGGTGAGAGGACAGAAGGGAGCTTACCTAAATTTAAGGTTTATAAATCTTTTCCATGATTTTTGTTTAGGCAGGTGCTTTGCTGAGGAAAATGTTTACTTGTGTTTGAAATGTGATTAGGTACATGTATCTATGGAGAAATCAAAATACAGACGAGCACATCTCAAATCAATGAAGAGCTAATAGCCTACGCAGTGTTTCAGTAGAAAATTTTATGACCCTGGACTTCTACCTCCATTGCTATGCCAGCTTTCATAGAAGAGATACTTAATTTATTCTGAAACTACAGTGATATTTGTGAAATTATTGCTATTTTGGAGTGTTGCTGCATGCAGATCATCAACTAATATTTTTGGTTCAGTTATCATTACAGATTTGTGTAAGAGTAGCAATTTGCTTATTAAAAACTGACTTATTTATGTAATAAAACTAATAAATATAATAAAACTATCAAGTATTATAATAAATATATAATATTAAACGTTA
>VXAL01004757.1:28328-44388 GCA_013399475.1 Chauna torquata
GTGTGTCTGTATAACGGAGAGTGGGACACCGGGGGTTGTGGCGTGAGCGGGGGGGTTAGAAAAGCAATTTTAACTACTAACCAGATCAAGGTTGCGGTTTCTTCAGTCATTTTTCCCATAGATGTTGTAAAAACAAACAAACAAAACCCAGAAAAAATAGGTCTTTAAGAAAAGAGAGCAGTAGTTGACTGCATGAGCTTTCCCTGAAAGTGCAGTTTAACAAAGCATTGCATGTCTTTGCATCTTTTTACAGAAACCTTTTTCCTTTAATATGAATGATTGAACTTTTTTTTTTTCTCCTAGGCTCTGATGAGCATTTTATAGATTGAAGCTTTCCTAAGTGGAAACTGTAATAATTAGTGGTAGCTGTAGGTTTGTGATGCAGGACTTCCTTCTCCTACCCTGAAGAGAACAAAACTGGGGTTTGCTTTAAGAAACAGTGATAACTTTCATTTCATGTTAATAAATTGCAATGCAACAGCATAGTCATAAGTTATTTCAATATGTATCTACAACTTCTTCAGTTTATTCTAATTTTAATTTACTTTCACTGTCTGGAAATTAGGCCTTACTCAAGTTTCAATTTCTCTATTGTGTATTTCCAAATGCTACGTCCTGTATACCTCTTGTTTGCAAGGTCAGAATGCTTTACATTCTTTACTCTGCAGGTGTCTGTACACAGTGATCAACTCCCCTCTCAACCTTCACAATAAGCTGAATAAAGTGAACTCCTTATTAGTAACAGATGAGGATATCAGATAGCTGTGGCAAAAGACAAGCTCTAGGATAAAATTTCCTGTGAACAAAGGAGAGAAAAACAGACCAAAACAGGCAGAAGAGGAATGTGATTGTTGCCATAGTCAGAATAGGCTTGGTTGGCCTACAGCAAATTCAAATAATGAATCAGTGACAGACAGAAATGGTGGACTTCATTTCAGTAGAACTGCCTTGTACATTATCCCACCTTAACGTGTGTTAGCTCTCAGCAATGCTTGTTTTCAGGTGGTTTATAAACTCTGTTCTGTTGCTTATTGTCTCAGAGGCTATGTCAAATGTAGTGATGTTTACCTTCAAAGATCTGAGTATGGGTAAGATGACCAAACATACTTGATTCATGTTGCTGCTGGTAGGTATCACTAGGGTAGTATTGGTTCTGCAGGGAAGCATCCAATATGTGCATAGGTACAAATTCATGGAGCTAAAAGTTTTTTTTGTAATTTCTTTATGGCTCTTCTAAGATCTAAGTGCACTCTTAAACTAAATAATTCCTTGTAAATGCAAAGAAGGTAAGCTTTAAAGCCAAGTAGTCCTGAATTTGAAGTAATGCTGTTAAAGTGCATTATTTGAAAAAATTATATCCTTGCAATTGCAGCCTTCAAATAGAGTTTAGTCTTGGGTAAATACTAAATTAATGAGGATCTCTGTTCTACTCACTTTTGTTCTTTTCTCAAAAGTACCAAAGTCAAACCTCAGTACTTTAAAAATGCCTCTGTTTAGTTAGTTGTATTATGATCTCTTGCTATGTTTTCCAGTGTGGGCAGAAACCTGTTGTCACCATCAGCGTGGAATGACTAAGCTGATGGAGCTTTGCACATTCTAAATCTAAACAGAGGTTGTTGGCTCTACATGTTAATTCTCATTTCATTAGGCAGAAGTAATACAACTAACTTGCAGTAAGCTGGTTTGGGGTTTAAATAAAATATAATACTTTTTTTTTTTTTTTGCAAGTGCTGCTAAGTTAGTTGTTTTTAACTCTTCTGACATCCTTCCTTCCTGAAATGAAGATATTGTCAACTAGCTTCAATTAAGGCTAAGTTGTGTTTAGTTCTGAGAACTCAGCTCTGAAAATGGAAGATAATCAACCAGAGATGTTTTGAAAAGCCTGCTGTATACTAGGTGATCAGGTAGTGGCCACTCCTGTCAAAACCATTTTTTTTTATGTTTATGTAACTCAGTTTTTTTCTTTTTCATGTGAAATACTTTTTTTTAGGTGTCAGTTCTTCTTCAGCTTAACTGACAAAGGGCTTTTCTCTCTGGAGCTGAATTGTACATCTTTAGCTGGACACTCAGGGAATTGTAGAAGAATCTTTCCTGAACCTGAGGTTCTTAGGACTGTTGTCTATATCCAAAAGTACTGAAAGATATTTTTATTTTGGTAAAATGTTGTCTTTTTTCCTTAGGTAGTTTTGTCATATCTGTGTTGCTACATAAAAACTGAGACTACTGTTGTGCAAATCTGATTAAAATTATCTGTGCTATTTCAAAGGTCAGGTGCACTCAGTGAATTTGCTTTCAAATTATTTTGTTTATTCTGTGTACGTATGCACCTTGAGCTCTATAAAGGCAGGAGAGGAGATTCATTTTGGAATATAAAGGTTTTTTTTACTGCTGGTAACCCGTGTTAGTTTCATTTGAACTAATGAAAATTGTTTTCCTTTTTTGCTGTCAGTTTTATTTCTCTAATGAAGCTTATTTGTAACTGAGGTCCCTTTTAAAGTAAAACTATTAGTAATGCATTTATTTTATCATGTTTTATTTAATCTTAAAAATTAAATATTGTTTGCATGAATTAAACAGTAGTTTTATTTGGTTTTGGTTTCTTGGCTTATTTCATTCATGTGACAAACTAATGTTTTCCTTGCTGGAGTAAAATAGGACATACAGTATTTAACCGTCTCTTGCCACAAATGGTGTAACAAACTATGGTGATGGTGCAATTCCTTAGAAATTTGTAAGTTGTGCTTATTAATGATCATGCTGAATAATATAACCACAGAAGGATTCATATGTGAATCGATGCATTACTAATTGCAGTTTTCAGTCACAGAACCAATAACAATCAGTAAAGAAATTGGCCTCTATTAAATATATATTTCTAGATATTTAGAGGAGAAAGAAACTGCATTTGTCAGGTGCCTACATTTTGTCCTCTGTAATATAAGTCCCCTTACGTTGCATTTTTGTCTGTAGAATGATAGGAATATTTTTATTGACTTCTTTAATGATAACTCATAAAGAAAAAGATTTTTGAAACAATAATAACAATTTTTCACCCAAACACGAATAGCTTTTTCAAAGTTTACGTTAACTTTGAAAATCTTGAGCTGTTTAACCAAATCAGATTTTTCTCTATCAAAATTATTCTTTTTCTTTCCTAACTTTGGGAGATGAGGCAGAACTTGCTTATAGAATGAACATACAGCATTTCCTTAAATTTTAATATTGTTTTAGTGCACATTTTATGGAAAGGATGGACATATTTTGAAAGTTTAGAAAACTGTTCTAAGTCTCTTTATATGGGTAAGGGAACATAAATGTCATCTTAGAAGCTCTACGTCTTTCAGTATTAAGCAGTAGATGGCTAAGTAGAGTGCTAATCTTCCTTGCCAAGGATTAGTTTATGGTGTATTTAATTTGCAGTTGCTTGGCTTCGGCTCGTGCACATAACCAAGGTTGGATATTAATAGCAATGGATTGGTTGTTGCACAGATATGTGTATATATTTTAAGTTTATAAATAAATAAAGATGCTTTGGTAATTTGGGTATTTGGCCAGGTGCTGCTTTGGCTTCTGTACCACTGGTAGCCAGGCTGGCTAATTTCAGATGGCAGACTGCTGCATGCATGTGCTTTTAAAGACGCAGAAGGAGGGCGAGGCCTAGATGAGTAGTTCTTTTGCTTGTGGGAGTTGTGCCAAGATGCTGCTCCTGCTTGGAGGTTCTTATATTTCTTGCCTGCTTCTTACTAGTCTAATTTGTAAGCTTTTCCCTGTGATTCATTATGGCTAGTAGCAGGCACTGGCTTTTCTCTTTACCTAAGTGTCTTCAATGAGAGAGATTTGAGTCAGCTTTTCCCCAATTTTAATGTTTGAATCCTAGTCCATTAAATAGCTCTAACGTTTATACCTTCTCAGTGCGCATGTGAAAGAGTAACTGACAGCATGATTTAACAAAACTTACAAAAAAAAGTGGAAACTCCTAGGATATTTGAAGTGCAACCTAGAATATACGTGTTTTATAACATAAACCACACAAAGCTGTTTTATGTATTTGGTTACTTAAGTCAACTTCTATTTGAATGAAGTTCTATCCTGTTATTCATTCTCCTAGGTATCAGGAAAAAAACTTGTGTTCTAGTATTGTGACACTAGGAACAGAAAGTGGGAATAAGTAGAGTGAGAAAATGTTTTACTTTGGAGGGAGATTACTAATATTTACCTTTGAGGATGACATATAAGGCCTGATGTTGCACATAATCAGAATTAGAAATGGACGATTATCCACAGCATCTGGTTTATATAAATACCTTGAATAATTCTTAAAGCTTCTAAAATTGAATACTTATTTCCTTATCTTTTCCAGAGTTCTACTGTAATGTAGAAATCAATTCAAATTAACCTCCATAGCTGTATAGATAATCAAACATTGGTATTATCAGAAAGTTTGAAAAGTTTTATATACAGGGAAAACAACTCTCAGAAATATTTCGGCTTGTTGGTGGGTTCCAATGCTATCAGGTACTGAGCGTCCTGTGAGACATAGTAGGAATCCTGTAATTATGGATATTTAGTCCTTTGAATTTTTTTTTGTTATTATTTGATACTGAGACTAGAGCAACTGCTTTCTCAGCGTATGAAAATTTGGTGATGGGTATGTCCTCAAGTGTTCTGATCTCTGTGTGCTATAGTGGGCACAGTATTATTATTTGCCTTCCTGCTTTTGCACGTTTATGGTATTGTCATTAAGAAGCTCATAATGGATATTTCTTTTGTGGTGTAAAGAGTTAATTCCTAGATAAAATGCTCTGATTTCAAATTGGTGTAGCTTTATCTTAAAATTTAAAAAAAAAAAAGTTTAATGTGTTGTATTTAATCTTAAAGATTTAAGTTGGAAATAGCAGTGAGCCCAGAATGTAGGAACAGTAACAGACCCACAGTAACCGCCTGGTCTTACCGGAGGATAAATCCAGAAGCCAGTGAAGCAAATGTGAACATGTGGCATTGCTTGATTACCATTGAGATTTATGTCAGGTCAATTCTATGCTTTAACCAAAACGATATTTCAGCAAAAGAGCTTTTCAGTTCCTTGGAAAAATAAGAGTTACTGGAGCTGACTTCATAGGTGCTTACTTCTGAAGTAGCAATATTTCTTTGGAAGTTACTGCATATATTAGTTATCTTTACATACATATTAGATGTAGTAGGATAGGACTGCTTTGCCGAAGTTACTTCTAGTGTAAATCAGCATTTTTACTGGAAAATAATTGGCAAAACTCTAATGGTGTAGAAGTACGTTTACCGAGCATTGGATGTTTACCTGGAACTACTTGTTGGTGTGTTGTGACTGATTGCCTTGGCCTGTAAAGTTGCATTATTTTCCCTGGGTGCTTCTAACATGCAGTGTATGCACAACATCTATGTTGTACAGCATATGCTGGGACACTCCTGCGTTCAACTTCTGGTGGATATGTAATGCTAACAGAGGAAACTAAATGGCAAAACAACTAATTTTTTTAACTGCAAAGAATACAAGTGACTGTGCATGTTATTGTGTGTGCACCCGCGATGCTGAATATCAGGCTGGTATTGTGTTCTGGCAACAATACTGGTTTTGTGCCCAGTTTCATGCAAATTCTTTAAGCTGAAAAGTTGTGGCAGTATTTTTCTTTTTTGCTTCAGAGATGTTCCATCATAGACATAAATAATACATGTAAAACATGGAAGTAAATTAGACGCTGAGCGTGAGCATTATTCATTCTGTGCATAAGTATTATGTGTTGATGCTGTTATCCATTTAGCATTCTGTGCTTATAATTGACTTGAAATAGTTAGGTATTTCTTGAGATCCGCTTTGAAGTATGTAGACCATGATTTCAGGAAGCTTGAAGAAAAAGCTAGAGAATACAAAGAATAACATATTGTCAGTATTGATGAAAAATGTAAATCAGAAAAAATCTCTGATAGCTTTGTTTAAATAGCTTCTCATAAATGCATAAGATTCTCATTAGTCCAACATCAGAAGACTAATGAATATTAATGAATGAGATCAAAGACATATTTAAAAATCAAAGGAAGTAAACAACAATTATTTTTAAGAATTATGTAAGTTTTTATGCAGAAATATGCATCATCTTAACTGAATAGCTTCATGAGAAGTTTTTCTTGAAAATATTTTTCCTGAAAAAACTTTATGCTGAAGGGCAATTATGTAATGTAAACAGAAATAATACATAAAAATCTAAAAATGTATAAAATGTTTTGAATATAGTCTGTTTAAACAAGTATGAATTCAACTGTGGACTTTGGTAGGCTGGGAATTTGAGCTTGATTTAGAATGCCAAAACAAGTTTGTGAAATATCGAGGAGGAAACTGCTTTTGGTGTGTCAGACTTCTGCTATTCCCTTCTACAGTTCTAGTGTTTTTGCACAAAGGTTACAGTATGTTTATGTTTCAGCCCAGGCGATTCTGTTAATGAAAAGATTTGTATGTGACTTCATAAAGATTCTGATGATCGAATGTAAGAGTAATATCCAGAACTAACATCATCTCAATATTTACTTTTCCAAATGTGTACCATGTGGCACAGTTATTGAATCTTTGAACTGTGCATGCCAGTAGTATTGCATGGAGTAAGTATGTCATCATCACAACGTAATGCAAATTGAAGTTCAAAGATTTATGGAAATAATTTGAGTAGATTAAGTACTACTCATCAGTTCTCTTTAAATGTCTACTATCATTTGGTTAGTAAATCTTTTTTTTCCACTGAACTAAAGCAAAACAAAACAAAAAAAATCTATTGATTTGTGTGAGATGATTTGAACAAAACAGTAGATCTAGGCATGAGTTAAAGTATCTTTTATTTTTACTTCTGTAATTTTTTAATTTATTTTTACGTCTCTGTGTAATCTTCTTTAAAATTCTGTGTGGATTTTAATCCATTTAATCCACAAAGTGATAATGAAAATATTACTCCAAAAGCACAGGTCTCCTGGTGCAACACAGGAAAGAGTTCTGGTCATAAAGTACTCAATCTCTAGGGGTAATAGTGACATTATTTGACAGTTTGTGATTCCTACAAACTTTAATGGCAATGTAGGGCTCGCAAGAGGCTTCTTCAAATACTGTCTAAGTAACAGTTTCATTTTGAACCTAGATATAAAGCTAATGGTATCTAACAGCTTTTAGTGTCACTGAATCAAATTTCTCAAGTAGAAAGAACATTTGACATTCTGTTTTAAAGTGACCGTATGTTTGACCCAGTTCTGCGATTGTGGTGTCATCACAATTGTATCTCACTGCTGTAGGCTCTTGGAAGTTGACAAGCGGAACAAGTTGCTTTAGCTCACATAGCTCATCTGTCACACTGAGCAGCTCACAGGTTTCTATTATCTGAATGAAATGTGGAGAGAGTACTACCCCCCCATGGGGGGGGGCGGGGGGGGGCATACTGGGCAGCCTGCTCACACCCCAGTAACAGAGTGAAGTGAAATGCTGGAGAAATAGGGGTTAAAATATTTCCAGAGAAGCAAATGTAAACCATATCTAATAATGAAAAGGCTTGTGATTTAAAAAAACAGAAATAATCTCCAGGTACTAGATAGAAGGATTTGGATTACATGGAAAGTTAATTTCCAAAGAAGGCTTGTGATTACCTTATCTGAAAAGAAAAATGAAATACTTCTAGTTGTATCTTTAAGATCCAGTGCTGTGAACAATTTTGTTCAGTAGGGCAGTAACAGTCATCTCCATCTTCATGGTGAGCACTTTCTTAGCATTTGAAATGTGTGAACTTCTATGGATATTTTACTACATTTTCCCACAGTAGTGCAGCTGGGAATTTTATACACTGTAGGCCAAATAATCTTGCCATAATCTCAACAAAAAGCTCTTTGAAGTTCTCTTATGAGAGCAATGTTATGGCACTGATTTTGTCCAAGTTGCTCTTTGAAGTTAATATGCGAGTGGCCTGACTGCCGTATTCTTGCAGTGACCGATTAGTATTCTTCGTTTTGAGAGTATTAGCAGAAGAAGCACTAGGCATGATGCTTAGTAAATGTTGATGAGAGTTTTTCCCCATATCAAACACAGGAAAAAGTTTTTCTAGCCCTTCAAGTTATGATACATCTATTTTTTTTTTTAATGCTTTTACTAGAGTAAAACTTCAAAGTACAGTAACTGTCAAATTGTTTTATCCAGCTTGAGAGACAGTAATCAGCAGTAACGCTCCATTTAGTGTAATTGAATTAAACACTACAGGAACCACGGAAGGTACATAACACTTCAGTGTATGTTCACTTGAATTTGGTTATTAAGCTTTGATGGAAATTCCATTTAACCAAATATTTCTTGTTACAATAATATATCATTTAACTCTGAGTAAAATTTGAAAAGCGAGTGTTTCATTGATCCTTGTTTTTATCTGCAGTAACCACTTAATATTTTTCTAAACATGTTTTTTGGTCCTGAATTAACAGATTTTTTTAAAGTCCTCCAAGTACTAACTACTGGTTTTGACCATACTTTTTCCTATAAGGATACTTAAGGTAAATTATAAATAACTTTAAATATTAATAATAAATTTGTATCTCTAAGAACTATTTTAGAGTTCTCAAATATATATATATAAAAATGTAATAGCAATAATTGATGAAGTTAAGTCTCTAGGGAAAATTATTATGGGTCAAATTTTAAAATATGTTAAACTGAGGTGTAATAGACTTGTAATACTTAAGATTTTTTTTTTAATCATTACAGGTCTTACAGTAATGAGATGATTCACACACAGTCACAATTTTTATTTTTATTTTTTAATCATTAAACTTTCTGGTTTGGCCTAGTTTTTTCCTGAGTTAAGGCATCATTCCTCCTAATGCATACAAAAATATGTAGCTCCTCAATACTGCTAATATTGGTAACTGCAACAAGAATGTGCACATTTGATAGTATGCTTGCAAGATTGTGACTTCTTAAAGAGAAGACATATCTTAAATTATTTTACATTTCTTTTTTTAAATACTGCTATGAATCACCTATTCAGATTTACATCGACTTGCATCTAATTGGATGTGCACTTGCCTGATATTTGAAAATATATTAGTTTAACTGCAAAACTGACTGCAATTTTAATATGGAAAAGTAATCTTGCTATACTGACACGGATTTTTTTTTCTCTTAGAGTTAATTTTCTTTGAGTCAGTTGTGTCAGAAAACTAGCTATATGAAGTGCAGTGGCTAATGGATGCAATATTTACAGATGCACAATGTGTGTTTAGTTGAAGGACTTGTGGAATTGTTTTATGACCTTTTTATTTAAAAGATTATGCTGTTTACATGTTTATCTATTGCTGCTGTAAACATAGCACCTTAACCACGTAAGACATCATGCATGTCTTAAAAATGTCCCTATGTGGGTAAAAACAGGCTTTCTCTATCATGGCAGTAACAAGCTTCATTGGTGGTGGATGTAGAGGGTTGTTCAGCAACTAGACAAATCTTTGAACTGATGATCATCTGAGGACGTTAATGATGCATCAGTGTAGAAGCATGGTGTTAAAAGGTAGACTGATCAAATCCTAGCTTTAGCTAGGAACAACTGCAAACTGGCTTTTGTTTTTTTTTTTCTAATAAGAATGATTGTGGCAAGCCACAAGCAAAATCATCCATACGTGACACGCGTCAGAAATACCCTCTGCTATTTAAGAATGTGATAGATGACACTGAGGGAGAAGCCTGTTAATAATACTGAGTTTTATTCTAAGTGTTGCTTTACAAAACTATTCAAAAAGAATACGCTAGCTGATGTTTTCTGCTGAGGAAATAATGAGCCATCACAAACTAATCAAAAATAGGGCTACGGAATGTATGGCATATGTATGAATTAGGAAGATATACATATCTGGGCTTTACAACTTCAGAGGAATAGAAAGGGTCATTCTGTGGTGATAGATGGATATGTGGTGAATTGCAAAAGATCTGAGAAAACGAGGATTGCATTTATCATATCTAAGGGGAATGTCAAAGTGTGTGTCTGCTTATAACCCTATCAGTGATAAAACGATTACAATATGCCTTTGGGAGATACCAATCAATATGACTCTCATAGAGCTCAACGGCTGATGATAATTCAGCTGATGAGCTCTGTGGATGGCTTAGAGAGCTATGATAAAGCACCAAGAAAAATATCTTCTTTGTAGCCAGGACCTGTGTGGAAAAAGTTGGAAATAGGGCTCATAAAAATGAAATGGGACGGAATGTTCTAGATTTGAAAAATGAGAAAAAGGCATTCAACTGATTTCCATTTACCTGGTCATTGTAGATAGCACCCACGCTCACTATCATAGATGAGAGCCTAACAGAGAACAAGAACCAGAATGACTTCTGGTGATCTTGAAGACTGAGAGTACCCACAGTGCAGTTTGGTCAAACTGTTAGTTGTNATCTATCTATTTATCTATAAATATATTTAGAAGGCCCATTGGTTTGCTTACGAGACGTAAAAGCTGGAACTTCTGACCAGAATGAATCAATGGCAATGTCACAGATACGTAAAGAATATTCAAAACCAGTTTTAAAGTAAAGTGTAAGCTAACAGGTAGATTTAAAAAAAACAGCAAAAGGCAGCTTCTTCTGTAGTGTAGTGTACAACAGACAAAGGGTAAAATGTATTTTGTATGTTTTTCTCAGTAAAAGCTAGTGAAACTTGAATCAGTTTTTCTGTGAGTAAGAACCAGGGATTTATAAGAGGAATGAACCAAATGCATGCTAGTAATAACATATATACAATTTATATGTGCACCCTTACAGTCTTTCCAGTTGTTTCAGTAATAGCGAAGATGTACATACCTGAAATCTAAGTTCCTATTTCCTAAATCTCTATCTAATTGATATGTGTTCAGCTTTGTCCCCTGATTGATCCATTTTTGTTGGAGTGGGTCTCTTGCTCCATAGTTAGCTACATCTTAACTAGTCTAAATAATTTGAAGAATAATCATTTAGATGCAATTGTGAAATTAAAAGTATATCATAAGAAAGAGGGAAGAGGATGTAAATATCTTTTCGTGGTGGAGCTGTAATACTCAAGCTCAGAAAACTGTCATTTGAGAGAATGTTGCAACAGCTTGCCTGTACTTCAAGCTCATTGAATGTAAGGTAAGACCAAGAGCCTGGTTGATAAATTGTATTTCGGCTTGCTACTTGAATGAACAGTTATTGCCTTCCTTTCAAAAATGGTCATGAAATGCTTAAAACCAATAGCATAATCCTCTTAATGGGACAGCCAAACTTTTGGTTCATTATCTTAGCAAACAATAATTAAAAAAAAAAAGTTATTAAATTTGCATTTGTACACAGAATGTTACTAGAATGTTGCATAGACTCATAGTAGTAGAGATGAGATCATTGAAGCATTTATTTTGACCTCCTGTATCAGGAATGTAAATTTCACTAATCTTCCTTGATGGAGGCAAGTAACTTTTGTGTAAGGCTGAAATGTTTGTGCTGGGAAGCTTGTCTTCATTTGAAGAAACTAGGAGCAGGAGGAGCAGCCGCTTCCCTTGGTAATTAGTTGTATTTTGTTAACCCTCTTCCAGCTTAAATTTTGGCTTGTACAAAGTGATCTCTTGGCTATGTTGAATTGTCTCACTGACAAACATGCAGGGTAGTTCCCCTGTAACTTCAGAGGAAATAAGTACTGGCCAAAACCATTTTAGCCCTAGGTCCTCTCTCTTTGTATCACATCTGGTGCATGACTTCAGTGCTACAGGCTAAACTATTTAGCCATTAAAGCAGTAGGGAGAGGCAATATCTTTCTATTACAGGCTTCTTTCATACAATAGTAGCTGGACAAAATAAACAGGATTATTAATATATAGGCCAAACATTCTATTTTTGCTGGTGCATAGGTCATTACTTACATATATTTATTATCCCTTTATAGCCTTGAAGTACAGGAAGAAGGTACTGTAAACGTATTTATTACATTGTGTTGACAAACATTGCCACACATCCTTTGCTGTTATATTCACAGATATAAATTCATGGATTAAAGATAAAGCTTACAGGACAACTTCTTTAGCCACCTGGCTTTCCTGTCATACAAAAATGCTGAGTGGCAGTTAGAGGGAAAATGTGAAGAAAGTTATGTGCTGAGGGTGGTCAAATTTTAGAGAATGATTGCTGACTTCTACTTTGTTCACAATGGTTAAGTTATTCTGGTGTAGTTATGTTTGCAAAGATTAACGCTAGGTGTATTTAAAAATAAATGGACTGGTATTGCTTCTGGTCACTAGCTTAGTAATGCTGGGTGGGGAAAAATGTGGCGTTTTTCTATGGTTCTGAATTTACATGAGGCTTGTTTATGTAGTATTATGCATCAAGCATTTGTACAGAAAACAGGAAATAAGATGTAATGTTGCAGAAATCTGATTTTTTTTTTCTTTTTTTTTCTTCTTTCCACTGTGTATTGGGTAATTTTGGTGGATTTAAGTAACTGGACATAATAGTTGAATGTGTATAAAGTCTCTCAGTAACTTTAGCCTTTGAAGGTAATTCAGCATTCTGTAAAGAATGTACTTCTTTGATTCACATTTAAAATTGAAATAGGTGTTGTGTTTTTGTTTTTGTTTTCCTAAAAAGAGATTGGATAATGCATCAAACACTATGACAAAGGTTCATTTTCATCCCATAATCTTACCTTTGGTTTCAACAAGTTCTTCCTTTTCATTTTGAGATTTTCTGCTGTCAGTTTCAGAAAAGTTGAACTTTGATTGTGCAGTTCAGGGATGTCTGTTCTGATATTACAGAAAATAACTGTGATAATTAAAGCAGCCTGCAACATAAAAAGAGGATTTAGAAATTCAATATAGTCACGTTATGTAGTGAAATTTTAGCTAGTATAGATTTGTGGTGTCATCAATTGTAACTTACTGTGATCAACTGTTGAAGCATTTGTTAAAAAAAACAGATTTGTGCAATATAGAAGAAATGAACATGTTTGATATTTTTCTGTGCATGCTTGTGTTTTATGACATGGTAGATTGATTTTTAGTGTTTATATGCACAGTTAAGCTGTTTATAGGTAGACGAATGCAAAAAAAAATTGGAACAGATACTTGTGAGTAAAAGTATTTTCAAAGGAAAACTTCTGAGAAGAAAGGAAATGTACTTACATGTGGCAACAGTGATTTGTAGGTTTATATTTGTTTGTACCTGCTTAATCTTCTGTTTAATTACAGTTATTGTGGTTCCCGTTGTATTGTGATAAGTGACCTGTGAGCCAAATATGCATGCTTTAATCCTTACTATATTTATCTTCAACTTAGAGTTTGGGCTTTCATTTCTCTACCCCCAGTTTCCTTTCTCCTGTTTTTATTTGGGTAAATATTCCTTTCAGTGTCTGCATCCTTTAGGTGGCATATCTGCATAGCTGCTGTCAGTTGCTATTACCTGTATTAATTGTCAGACTTGCTTTTCCTTGGAGGGTTACTGGCAAGAAGAAATCTTCCTTAGAGACGAATTGATTAATTCTGCCTTAGCATGAGCAGATTTCTTAGATGTTGTAGCCCACACAGAGGGAAGCTCTTCACGCCTTCATTGTGAACTGGTGAATATGAGTTAGCTTGATCCTGAAGCTGCTGCCTCACCCCCTTTGCACCAAGCTGAGCTCAAGCCACTATAATTTGCCTCTTAGCATAAGTTACTGATCTGGGCTTGATGTCTGTTTAACAGAATCGTGAGGCTTTTGCTTGAATTGAAAAGGTTATGTAGATATGCCCTTTGTTTATGAATATGACGTTAAACAAGCAACAGACTGGGTGAACCGAAAACAGGACTGAAGAAACTTGATTTCAGAACCTTGTACTTGGTGGTAATGAACCTTGGTAAATTTTGTGTTGATCTGTTTCAGTGAGAGCCCAATTGCTTTGCTTTTGAGCCCTGAGCACACCTGGTGAACTGGCTCGACTTCTCTTTTTGTGAGAACCTGTAGCTTGAATTCCCGATTCTCTGAGCATGCTTGTGTTTGAACTATGACTAGTCTGGCTCCGGATATGCAAAACTGGGGAGTTCTGATGGTAGCTTTGAGGGGAAAGGAATGCAAGTGTCTTTCCTTCTGCAATTCTGAGTTCAGTTTGATAGTGGGAGCTAAGAGCTTCAACAGTTGTCTTTCCTGTTGGAGGCCAGTGGTAGTTTTCTTTGTATGAAGCGTATCCTGAGGAGGATCAATAGTTTTAAGTAACAGATTAGAGACACTACAAAAAAATCTCAGCTTTTTGCACAACCAGAACTAAGAAAAAATCTGCTTATCTGACTGAAGAAAGGTATTGATCTTGTAGACAGAATGGAAAGAGTAGACTTGACAGTACATATCCATCAACCAGTTGTCATCCTGAATTCTGGAAGCAAATTGGCATCTTGAGACAACCAGGCCTGGAAATTTCAAGAACGTATTATCTTGTATTTATGTGTATGACACCTAAATTGCCAAAGATGTGAGCTCAGATAGCTGCTTATCCCTTTGAAACCTCAAAATAACACATTTAAGTTTGAATATGCTACTGAAATAACCAGGAAAGAAAGAACGCAGTGGTGTATAACTGGTGCCATTGTACTGCTGTGCAGATTACAGATGACTCTCAATTTCCTAGAGATGTCAAAGGAAGGATTAATGTCTAGCTGGTCTCCTCAGACCATTTATAAAAAACAAACAAACAAAACAAAACAATACCCCCCCCCCCCCCAAAAAAAAAAAAAAAAAGAAAATGTCTTAAAGGGACACTGTGACTAGACTATTAGTGAAAATGAGTGATGTGAAGGAGTTTGTTTTGTGTATTGACCCACCTCCAATAGGTGGGGAAAAAAAGTCTGCCGTTTGTTTTGGAATGTTAAAATAAGTAGTTCTAGCCTAGTTAGAAAGGACAGGGAATCAAAGTGGGAAGGAAGAACAATACTGTGTTAAAGTTGCGTCAGGTTCTGGCTATCTGAAAATAAATAATCCTGAATATTTTTCAGTACTCTACTAGGGAAAGCAAAAGAGTCAATATTAGTTAGGGCTGCAGGATACCACATTGTATTAGAATACAGGGTGTTGACATGCCTGCAAAGTATGAAATGTGTGACTTGAATTCAGTGTCAGTGACATGATAGCTTCTGTGTGCTGCCGGTTTTAAAACAGTCTTAGATTTTCCAGTAATTAAAGGAAATAACCAGGGAAGGATAAAAAAGAATGGAGGGAGAGTGATTAAAGTGGAAAAAGTAATAATAGAATCTTAATCACTGGCACATCAGTACCTGGAAATAACGGTAATGCTTATTAGGTGGAGAGACGGAAGTGTTCAGGAAATGCAGTCTATTTGCACATTGTTTCAGTGCTTGTACTGCCATGGATCTACATTTGATCAAGTGCCTTTGTCATTGTAAAAGTTTCCCCACTAATTGTTTCTAATGCATTTCTTTTAATTTATTGTGGACTTGAGAGCTGGAAACACTAATGATTGCTCAACTTCCTCAAGCAAATGGGAGGAATCCTACCTTGAAATAAAATAGTAGTGTCCAATTCCTGGAGAAAGAAGTGTGCTCTCTGAATGCATTTGTATTTCAGCAGAATAATTCAGGGATAGCTTACTTAGTGAAAGCAGCAGTACTTTAAAGATCTTTTTTCCAAACTACCAACTTCATGTATCTGAAACTTCTAAGACAATTTTCTGTGGTAATTATTTGCTTGTGAGGTGATTGATTTTAATATTTTCTCTGGGATAGTTGTTTACAGAAGACATCACTGTTATATATATACTTTGAAAATATAATTGCATTGAACAGCATAGGTTGAATTTTTTTAATAAATTACCTGAATTTGGAAGTAGCTGATTTTGGAGACTTGCATCTGTATCCTGTAAAATCCAGGTTTAATATGTCCTTTTTTTTATATATCGAATTTATTTATATAGAGAACATTTAAAGTAATAGAATAACAATTATATTATTGACACACCAATAGAACTGAAAGGTGAATCCTTGAATTAAGGTGTCATTGTGTGCCAGTGTGATTGAATTTAGGTTCCCTCT
>VXAL01004758.1:0-14603 GCA_013399475.1 Chauna torquata
CCTCAGTGTCCCTAATGGTATCCTCCATTGATCCTAGTTTAAAACTCTCTCAATCAGTCTTGCCAGGTTACGAGCCAAGAAACATTTCCCCCGTCGAGACAGGTGGGTCCCCTCAGGGCTCAGCAGACCTCATGTCTCAAAGACTCTTCCATGATTATAAAACCCAAAATTCTGGCAGAGGTACCGGTCTTGGAGCCAGGCATCGATTCTTTCCCTGTCTCTCCCCATTACTGGGAGCGTTCAAGAAAATATCCTCTGTGCTCCTGAATCCTTTAGTCATCTTCCCAGGGCCTCAAAATCTCTTTCGATAGATCTCAGGCTTCCTGTAGCTACGTTGTTGGTGCCCTTATGAAAGAGGAGGAGTGGGTGATAGTCCAAAGGCTGTTTTATGCTTGAAAGCTTCCTGGTAACACCCCTGATTTGAGCGCTGGGGAGGCAGCAAACTTCTCTGTAACGAGGGTCTGACCCGCAGGTGGGAGCCTCCGTTCCCTTGAGGAGGGAGTCACCTATGACTACAGCTCGCCACTGTTTTTTCACGGTGCTGGTCTTGATGCTGCACTTGCTCCAAGGGCTTGCTTGATCTAACCTTGGAGGGAGAACTTGCACAGATGCCTCTTCCACCTTTTCACATCCTTTTTCTGCCATACCCAAGGCCTCATACCTGTGACTGCATGATGGTCACCATCTGGAGGAGTGGGTTGTATGGTGAAAATTGTATGTGAAAGATGCTTCTTAAGCTGCATTTTGCTTACACAGACCTCTCCTTAAGGCTTAAGTTTACCATTATCAGTAGCAGGCAGAGAACTAATCAACTACACAAGTGTTCTGCTGTTTATGCAGAACGCATCCCTGAAAAGCACGATGGTTACTTACCTTTCAAATAGCAAAGGATTTTTTTTCCCCTGAGAATTAATGTATTGTAGGCGGTGGTGCATAAACAGACTTAAGAATTTAAATATTTAGATGGTATAAATGGCGTGAAGGCTGGAGAGGCAGGAACAGGATCATCAGCTTGGAGAGGCTGATGTTTTGGAATGGGTTGCTAGTGTAAATCTTACAGTGTGAGCTTTCTTCTTGCCTCTTTCAGAATGCTTATTTTCTCATTACTGCCATAATCTCACTCATGAGTGAAGATCAGGTGAGTCAGACAAAGAAAAGATGATGAAAAGGGGTAATGGTCAGGCATTCAGACTCATAGGTGGAGAGGCTACTGTCTTTTTTGAATGAGTCATTCTGGAAAGACAGCACTTCCATTTTGCAGATTATCTGGCGTCCTGTTCTTCTGGGGCTTCCATGCCAAATATAGTGAATTTAAATAAGTCGAGATGGTATATTTTGTCTGACCTGCATATGTCTTCCTTCTATTCCATTAATTTTTACATCTAAAAATGCTTTGCTTTTTGTCTGTATCAGTCAACTGCTCTGTGGGATAACTGAGTTTATGGCTCAAGATCAGAGGTAAGGTTGACCAGGGGAATGGAAGGGTGAGTGTCTGCTGCAGACCACCAAGAGGGGAAGAAGAGGTGGATGAAGCTGTCTTTAAATAACTGGAAGAAGCCTACTCACAGGTCCTGGTTATCATGGGGGACTTTGCCTCTCCAGGAGGTATTAGGTGGTTAATGTGGCAGGGCCCAAGGAACTGAGGATTTTTCTGAAGTGCTTGTATTTCTTGTTGATAAAGATTTTGATACTGACATCTTATTCTGCAGTACTTTAAAAAATGTTTTAAGATGTTTCTGGTGTGAATTAAATCTACCAGTTATTGCAAATATGTGTATTTTGCTTTGGGCTTATTTTGTACAATATTTCATATTTTTTTTTGTGGAATATACTGAAATAGTCATGACTCTTTTTACATAGATGACAAAATAAAGAAAACAAAACAAAACCTCAAAAATTTTTTTTTTCTTTTAAGAGCAACCTACTCTGAAGCAGTCCTTCAGTAAGCTACGTAACTGCTTCACAGAAAAAGTTAATGACGGTTAAGCAAAAAACAACAACAACAAAAACAAAACAAAACAAAACAAAAAAGAAACAACCTAGCTAGACTGAAGATGATTAGAATCTAAACTCCTTAGGGCAAAGGCTTTTTTCTTTGTGTTTCTGTGGAGCAGTGAGTTGCTGGCCCACAGTTATCAGTCAGTTAAGTAATTAACAGAGCTGTAATAGTGATAACACCTACTCTGAGATGGCTTTAGGCATGGACAAATGAATTTTTGAGGGAAAAAAATAGCTTGTTTTAGAAAAATTCTCATTTAAAAATGAAAGGAATACTGGAGTGTGCATAAATCTGTTCTTAACTATATTTGCAATCAGAAAAAAATAGTAAGTTGGGAAAAAAGTGAAATGGGATGTTCATAAAATTCGCAGTCTTCTGAGAGTGATCTGGTTCCAGAGGAAGTTACATGGTAAACTGTGTATGTATATCGGAAAAGTTTCAGTATCGGACTGAAATGGAAGAAGAGAAATTCACTTCTCCCTTGACTGGGCAGTTAGTGATATTCACCTGTGCTGCTGGTCCTAAAAGTCATGCTGGCATCTGGAAGGTAAAGAGGTAGGTCTGCTTACAGGAAGTGTAGGAAAGATGCTTGAGACCACATGGGCACAACAAGTACTTTTTAAATTGGCATAAAATACAGGATGTGGCCAAAGGTTAAAAATACAGCTGTATTTCATGCAAATTGAAGCATTCCTAGCTGCAAGGAGATAGCTGAGATTTTTGTGTTGTCTCAACACCTAGATTAAAACGTTATTCAGCGCTCTTCTACCTTACTCACAGGTGATCCCTTTATCATAGTATGGCAGGCACAGAGGATTTAAATTAGTTTTTGGTTGCCAGAGGTATTTCCTCCAACATTACTGTAAAGGAGTGGGCTTCTGAAGGTACAAAAATAGTTTTAATTAATCGCAAGTCAGAAAAGCTGTCTATCAGCTGTGTTTCTGCAACAAGGGTGAGAGTGGAAGCATCATTCATGAGAAAGTAAGCATTAATAGAAGTTGGTTTTAAGAGGAGCACCTAGCAATATTCTAGGAAAAACTGTGGGGAACCCAAATTGTGGGCTTAAGAGGAACAAACATCCTGTCCAGCCTCCTGCCAGGGCTGTCTCGGCAAAGCCATCAGTGCCATGGTCCAGGTGTGAAGCTGGTCAAGATGAGTCAACGGGAGCAGCTCAGCTGATCACCTTTCGGACTGAGAGAGGTTACTGCCTGAGGAGCATGGGACACATTACGGGGTGCAGGGGAGGAGCATATTGGGGCTGTACGAGGCTTGTTATGGAATGTTGAAGGGAGGTACCAAAGGTGGAGAAAGAGGAATTGAGGTGATATGGGAAGGAATAGGTGTGGGAAGAGGGAAGGATAAGGGGACAGAAGAGTCTGTGTGTAAGCAGGGGCTGGCCAGTAGGCTGCTCTGGCCATGCCATGCGCCTGATCAGCGCAGTCTGTCCTGTCTTCACATTGAGTATAATTTCTAGCTCTTTTCCTGGGTGAAGGAATCTGTTCTGCATGCCTGGGTGTGTATGGAGATCTAGGCCTCAGCTATTGGATTGGGGACCCCGTGTTTTAGGGTCTGTGGTGCCAGCAACTAGAAAGAGTGAGACTCACCTCCATTGGGCTACCAGATTCGGCAGCTCCCTGAAAAGGTACAGCTATCCAGCCCCTTTTCCAAGGGAGACAGCCTTGTTGAATCTTTTGGGCCCAGCATTAGCTGCAGAGAGGAGCTATGCAGGGAGTGACATTTGGTCTGCTTATTCTGAGGAGTGTAGGGGATTTGTAGGGCCTGTTAAATCTGCTAACAGCACTGCAGAAGCATGACCCTGTAGCCCAGCTCCATGTTATCTTTGTTCACCTGGAGCATAGTTCTTGACGATAGCTGTGGAATCACGTCCTTAGCGTTGCCACATCCTCCCAGGAGATGCAGAACATGCACCAGAACTACCAAACTCCTAGCACTACTAGTAGTCAATAGCAGCAGAGTGTTCCCCATCAGTAGTTTTGCTAAATTTCCTTCAGGCAGTAGGCTGTATCTGCTTTAATTGTATTGTATAGGAACACAGTATAAGTTGTGAGGCTCTTTAAAGTGATGCTGCAGGGCAGCACTGGGGAGGCTGTTGTTTGCATCCTCCTGGTGCCACAGTGCACGGAGAGACATTCCCAGGGGAGGGTACCTGCAAAATGGGCAGGTGGTGAAGGGGGAGAGGCAAAAGAGACATGGCAAGACGGCAGTGTTGCAGCAGAGGCTTCTTGGTGAAAATGGGTATTCAGCCAGGCCAAAGAGATGATCAAAAGAAAGAAATTCTCAAAGGAGATCCCAGGGGTGATGATAGAGTTTGATGCTATCTGGAGCTGCTATAAAGAAATTGAAGAAAGGCTTTGCAAACACTTCTATTACTTTTCTTTTTATCCAACCAATTCTTAGTTGTATCTATTCTAAAAAGCAAAGTAGTGAAGTGTTCTAATGAAACCTGGCTTGTGAGTTTAGAAAGTCTTCCCTGTCTTTCTGGGGTGCTTGATTTAAAGAAAAAAATTAGAGCAATTCCATCTCAAAACTGTGGGGTCCATCATACTCCTAAATAGGAACCTTACTTGTCGCACATGCTGTCACTATTGTTTAACTTTACAAATACTGCTACAAAATGTGAGTCAAAATTGGAAAAGTTAATAATGATTTCTTTTATATGTTGTTGAATCTCATGTGATCACAGACTTTACACACTTGTAGTTCGTTTTGTTCCTAGTGAAAACATTTCAGATTGTTCGTTCGGACTCAGTGTTTTAAAACATGATGATAAGCCTACTCGCTTAGCCACTGGGTGAAACCTCCAGCACTGGCACTTTGCTTACTCTGGCACCTGAGGGGAAAAACTTCTGTTCTAGAAGTGGAACATGCAGCTCTTGGTGAGTGCTGGATGAGCCCAATCATCATTCAGTTTAGAGAGAACGGTCGTGGCATCCTAGAGAATTGGTCAATGCAGTGCATTGGCAATAGAGGGAAAGAACATTTGCTGACCCGTCTTTTGATCAATGCATGTAATGTACACCATGTGGTATAAAAAGATGATTGAATCTATCTCAGCCTGTATAATTAGAATATCGCCGAGTATAAATTTGATTTAAGCTGTACTTTCCAATTGGGTCTCTGACCTCTGATGTTGCACTCCACTGGGCACCTCTCGCTTCTGTCAAGCACTTTCATTACTGGCTTTCAACTTCATCGGCACTTGATTCAGATGACCTATTGCTGTCTTTAGGAAAGATTGATCTATCTACCTGGATAAGCCTTCTTCTGTTTTATAGGATATGTAACACTTGTTTTACAGTTGTTCTTTGAAGCTTCTGTGGGTTATGGTTGGCTTCAATGCCCTGCTGTTGGCTTAGACATCTTTAAGGTTTCATAAAGACCTTAATGATTTGTTGAATGACTGATTTTCAGTGTTCTGTATTTCCTGTCAGGTTTTGTGCACGTATCTTGTTTCCACGTTAAGTAGTAATTTTATTAGATTGAGGTAAGTCCCCAAATAAAGCTTGTATCTGCCAAGTTCGTGTTCTGCTATGTACTTCAGAAATGCCAGTTGTCCATCCCTTCTTTTAAATGCTTCTAAAATCTCACTGGTGTCACAAATTTCACACCTGTGAAGTGGGCATCTATATTTTTCTTATGAAATGGTTAAGCTTAGCATGGCTAAGGTATTTAAAGTTCACTCAAACTATGAATTTTTTTTGCTTTCTGAAGTGAAGCATGTTATAATATAATTAATGCTTTTGTTGTATTTAATGTTTTCAGAGTTCTGTAAATAATTAATGTGATAAATCAGTAAGATGTGCTCTTGCGTTCTTGGAAATACTCAATTTTTTAAAATAAGTAGAAAATGTTAGAATGACTAGTATAAAATCACATAAGAACGGGTTTTTTTTTGGTGAAAATCACAGAAGTTGAGTCTTATTCAACAGATGTTATGAATGGGTACTGCAGAAGGCAAATAATGTTGTTGTTGGTAGGATTTGTTTTGCTGAAGTGTAGTCATTTAAAAATGGTTATAATTTAATCAACATTAAACTGGCAAAAGCTGCTAGCTTTGCCTGAAAGCCAGTTTTGTTTACTGCTGGCTGCTTGCTGTTGCTTAGCTCTGTTATTTAGCTGGATAGCAAGATTGCATTTGTTGACTGTGGTGTCAGTTTATATACTGCATTAGAAAGTTCATGAAAATGCAGCTCAAGCATGTAGTCTAATTTGGTTATCTTGGTTTTCTCGCCAGTGATTGGAAACATCTTCTGGGGTACCTGTCGTACCTGTCAGTTTTAGGATGGGATGACTCTGGGGGTTGCCCTTGCTCTCTACTGGTAAGAGATGGAGAGCAGACTAAGTGCTTAGCATTGAATAGCTAACAGCACCAAAGATGAATCTCATCCCTTCCTAACACTGGATGACTTTCCCATTTCGCTGTATGTTGTATTAGATACAAAATGGTCTAAACTATCAACATTGTAGTGATGCAAAGTTGTTTTCCTTAATGAAAAGCTTTAGTGTTTGACCATAAACCAACCTGTTTTTGAATAATGCGAATGTGTGCCTCTTTAAATTAAGGCAGAATTTCTTGTGCAGACTTGTGCTGTAATTATCTGTCTGTCTAACTTAGTAACACAAGTAAATCTCATGGAGTGGCAAGTTATTTGAAAATCACCTGTTACTTCTAAACTGTAAGTTTGTTTCTAACGCTAAGTTTGTGTTAACTCTGTTGTATAGATATGGAAGTAATGAAGCCTTTAATTGATGAACAAAATTCAGATGGCGTCTCTGATGACGAGCACGAAAATGATTTCCTGCCAGTTGAGAAGCATTACCAACTTGATAATGAAGAAGGCATTACGTATGTATTACTCTTAAGTATCAACTTGTTAAAATCCGTCGCCTCCAACTTGTTTCTGGTGAGAAGTTTGCTGAACTTGTAGGGGGTTTACTTGCAACCATGGTATGGTTTTGTAGTTATACTTGAGGGCTTTGCAGAGTTCTACCAAAAAGCAGCACATTTTGAGTAGATTCTTTGTTTTTTGGAAGCTAACAATTTACAGGCTGTAAAATATTCCAAGGTGACTATTTGTAAAGTGATTGAGTCACTCACAATCCAAGCACCATTTACAGAGGGTTTTGATTGATTTTATTTTTAAGTAAAGGAACTTCAGAAGACTTTGGAAATAGATTATTTGTTAAAATTATATTTGGAGATCTTGTAAGGGTTGTTTTTTGGGGGGGTAAAGCTTTGGCTGTCAGAATTGTCTTTTGTAGCTGGTAATTGTTTTGAATGTTATTGATTCTAAAATAGCATTGATGAAACTTTGACACTTTCTGAGGCAAAAAGACAATAAAATTGCGCAGAAAATAGCTTTTCACAAGCTGGAAGAAAATTAATAAGAACATCCTTTGAATGTGCTGGACCACTTTAAAGTAGTTACAGCTCACAAATTGTCCCTGTATGTTAGTAAATGATAGAGGCTGTGCTTTCCCCCCTTGACCTACCTGAGTGTACTTTTAAAGTGACTTTTTCTGTTTTTATTGCCAGGTTTGTACAAACACTTACCCATCTCCTCAAAGGAAACATTGGAACTGGGCTTCTTGGTCTTCCACTTGCAATAAAAAATGCTGGCATTGTGGTAAGAATTCATTTGGTTTTCATAGATTAGAATAAATATCTAGAAAGATCTACAGATATGTGGTTGAGCCTGAAAAACTAAAATCTTGATACTTGCTCTTTGTACCTACCTACTTTGAGTTGTGTTCTATTTTTCCTTTTCAGTCTGGTGAAGTAATTGCTGAAGGTTGAGACATATTAAAAAACAAACAAACAACTCTTTTTTTTTTTAACTACAAATTCTGAAGACTTTATGGCATGTATTTTTACTTAGCCAAAGCGTTTTTCTATGGAAAACAAATGCTTTGTAAGAAAACAGAAAGATTTTGATTTAGTCAGACTCCTATGATGTCTCATAGGATTGTTATTTGGGTTTATCTTATCTTTTTCCAGATTTCTCTATAGAGAAATTACATGATTACATGTCATAGGATGCCCTGTCATCTTGTTAAATCAGTCTTCTGTTTTTGTGGTAACAGGGTATAGCACAGTCTAGTTTATACCAAGTAACCAACAATGCATTTCCTAAGGCAATGTAAATTTCATCAACTGAAATTTTCAATTTATGACTAAATAAAACAATTCTTTATTACAGGATGTTTAATTTAAGGATGAAAATTACATGTGAAAAGCAAGTACCTTCTGTGAAAACTTTGGTCGGACTTCCATTCTGAAACAAATTGTTTAATTTGAAACTTATCTGTAACTTGTAGTTGTAAAAGTTGCCAGGGTAGTGATTGTGGTGTGGGTTTGTTTGTTTTTCACTATACCGAACATCATCAAGTGTTCTAATGTAATGGAAAGAAGCCTTTAAAATGGCAATGTTGATGACACTGAAGTAGTTCAAACCATTGTTTAGAAATGTGCAAAATGTGTGTTTTTCTCTCATGACAATTTTTTTGTCAAATATCTTAATGAACCTGTTCAGAGAGTGAAGTTGTTCATGCCCACTTGCTATTTACTGTGTGATCACCCCTGAGAAACCTTCTGTCAAGCAATCAATTAAAAGTAAGGAGTGCAATAGAAATCAGCAGGAAATTCTCTTCTGAGGAAAAAAAGGTTGCATAACATTTTAATTCTTAAAATCTCTCTATATGCTAAAATGTGAAATTTTTGCATGTGAAGATTTTCCCCCAGCATATTTTCATCAAAAAATTTGTTTTTGTGATTTTAGTTGTTTATATCCTTTGTCCTCCGTTTTTTCTCCACACCAGATTGGACCAATCAGCCTTGTGTTCATAGGAGTTGTATCTGTTCATTGTATGCACATCTTGGTACATTGCAGCCACTGTCTCTGTCAGAGGTAAATGTGGAACTACTCATTCCGTTGCTGAGTTTGAGTATTTTTTTTTCTTTTTTCTATTTCTGATTTTTGGTCTACAGAATGACATGATGCTGTAGCAGTTTCTTCAGATCCGAATCTTGTACTTCAAAGAAAGAACACACGTTCTTATGGTGCAACTAGAAGTGATAGCTGTGGTTTGAGTAACACTATGTTAGTACATTGAAAAAACATTTCTTCTCTGCTCTTGCACAAAATTAAGTTGGCTTAACTTGTATTGTCCAATATCGTGTTCCTTGTCTTAACTGGGAAATAACCAGGTATTTCTCATTGCAATTTTAGTTGCTTAGCTTCAGTTCTTAAGTACTTTTATATCTTCACAGATTTCTTCAGGGCTTTGGAATCTTCATAGCTTTGAAATGTGTTCAATTTATAGATTGCCAGTGTACAAGTGCTTTACAGGACTACAGAATCAACTAAGAATTGCTATTAATGTCTTTTGTGATTATATGTGAGCTCTGTCTCTTTGGATTGTGACAACTTGATTCTTCAAAATTGTGGTGCTAAGGAATGTGGTGAAATGATAATAGTAAGCAGATAAATGCTAGATAGTCTTCCAAGTGAGATATACAATACTGGGGGGGAAAAGGTTGCTCATATTGGACTGATGCAGTGTTTCCATTAGTAGTGATTGTCATTAACTATTTTTATCATAGTCAGGTGTTAAAGGGCAGCAGTGGGAGGCTCCCATAGTTTAAAAGTGCAGTAAAGTTTCTGAACTGAATAGAGACACAAAGCTGTTATTGTCCCTGTAGCTGGAAAAACTATCATACAAAACCAAACCAAACCAAAAAAAAAAACCACCACAGAAAACCACCTGATTTAGAACTGTTGAATTAGCGGGAAGCAATTGTGGTTTACATGCTTATAGAGTGCTAAATAGTCCTTCCTGGGAGAAGGAAGCCCAAACAGTACCTCTAAAATTCAGCAGTTGCAGAATGGTGTCACAGATGATTCCCTATAACCCTGTGAGGCCACCAGCATTTTCAGGGTAGAGATCTAGGCTCTGATAGTTTCTAGTAACTCCATTCTTTGTTCACTCTCTGATTTCAGGTTGAAAAAATCCTCACTGGGTTATAGTGATACAGTTAGTTATGCCATGGAAGTGGGGCCTCTGACTGCTCTTCAGAAAAGGTCTTCTTGGGGAAGGTAAGTTTGCAGTAGAATTTAATTTAATAAATTAATTATTAAAATGAATGGCTACACTTGGAACAGTTAAGGCATTTACCTTTCACTAAGACATTACTAGTTTTAAGAATGTATTCTCTGTGCTTTAAATAACAAATAGCAGTGCATAAAAATATTTCCTGGAGTCACCTAGTGACATTGGGGAGGACTGGGGAGTAAGTCTCTCTGTTAGGCACTTCAATTTTCAGGTCTACAGGAGCTGTGAAGAAAAGAATTCTGTACTATAATATAGGAAGAGATGTGGTAAAACCAGAAGTGCATTCTGTATTGTCTAATGTAGTGAAGTAATGTAAGCTTTTGTCAGCTTTTACCACAAGCATGTTTCAGTCCGTCAGAGTTTACTCTTTAAGGAGATTGATACTGCAAACATAAATGATTTTAGGTATTTGTTCTGAAAGGAAGCAAAGCATTCTTTGACTTCTGTTGAAATATCAAGTACAGATTATGGAGAAATATTTTCTAAGTTTTTGAAATAATGACCTGCAGGCATTAATTGCTAGTTGTCTCTCTTAAATGCTTTATCCATCTTTTAAAAAAGACCGTTACGTTGTTTTTGCCATCTGTTGCTGTATAGCTGTTTATGGAGTTTATGGTATGCCCACATAGCAATGAAACTGAAAACCTCAGATGTTGTTCAATGTTAAAGTTTTTTTCCTCCCTTGAGGAAGAGAATATTTTTGTCCTGTTAGTTTCAAGGATGCAGCATCTTGCGTCATGTGTTTTGGCTATTACTTGTTTTCAAATAAGAAAAAGGTGAGCTAATCTTTCAAGATCTTTTGTGATGACTTTGTAGGAATGGATTGGAGCTGAATTAGAGGGAGATTGGTTTGTAGTGAAATAGAATGAAAATACTGTAATGCACCAAAGAGTTATAAGCCACAAATGGCAATTCTATTTCCAGAGACACTGCGCTGCAGCAAATCTGTTCTCTGGGGCAGTTCTCTGCTGTATGTTGGACTATCAAGACAGTTTGATTATGGTGTGTCTTCAGGACACCAACGTGTGTATCATTTTTCAAAAACAATATGAACCATAGTTTAGAATTTTTTTTCCAAGAGATATGGTGTCTGAATGTGTATTTGGATACATTCGTATAGCCCAGTTAGCTGTGAAAATGTTTGTTATCTTGAATTGCTGGAACTTATATAACTTGGACTGTATGAGACATTTCATCTCTAGTCTCAGTGGAAAATGGCTGTGATGAAGTGCTAAATTACTGCATTTGCTCATTGTGTATATATGTCTGTTGTTTATACTTGTACCACATTATTGAGTCTTTGAATTTCATTTTATGACATTTTAAAATATGGGATATGCTTTTTTTTTTTGAGAAACTTTCATACCTATTTGCTGTTACCTTAAAAAAAAACCCACCACACCACCACCAAAAAAACCCACAAAACCACCTTATTTTGCCAGAAGAGAAACCTGCATTCTGGTGTTCATGAGATTAATGTGGTATTTGAATCTAGCATTATGAGTAGTATAAAAAGGAGTTGTAATTGTCTATTAGGTAGAAATGGATTAATTGTTTGGATCCTAAGTATAATGTATGTTTGTTTATTTTTTCTTCCTCAGGTATATTGTGGACTTTTTCCTAGTGATAACACAGCTGGGATTTTGTAGTGTTTATGTTGTGTTCTTGGCAGAAAATGTGAAACAAGTGAGTAAAGATACTGTATGGAAACAGTTATGGTTTTAGATTTGTTTTTCCTTACTTTTATTTCCTTTCCTTATGAAGTCCAAAAGAACTTGTAGAATGTGAAGTTGAGAGTTGCACAGAATAGGTTCTGCCATGGTTTCCACAAAAGAGCTTTTGGAAAATAGGAGCAATGTGCAAGGTGATCTAAATTCACATCTTGTGCAAGTGCTTGTGGCTTCAATGCCCTCTGATTTGTTTGTTGAATTTAAAAATTAATTGTAGAAATGGTAGGCTGAAACTGATCTGGGATCCTGTTGTCCCTAAACTTTTCTGTTTGCCAGGCCTTGCTGCTGCCTTTTTTTTCCCCCTGACCTTCTGAGTGCATTTTACCCTTTTCATGTCACGGGAATCTTCCTTTGGATCTGTTCTTGTTCAGCCTCTTCCCTTTTCCAGAATTGTCTGGCAGTTACTCATCTGCTCATCATGCCACAGAATCTGTTGTATCTAAACCAATCCTGATTTTGTTCTTAAAAATATCTGGTATTGAAATTTCCATAGCCTCCTAATTAATCCGTTCCAATGTTTTGTTATCTGTTAGACGACTTCTGCTTTATGTCTAAACTAAAATTTGTTATTGGCAATGTATGTCCTTTCTTTCCTGTTCTGCCTCGAAGTAATTTGTTTTCCATTTCAGGATACCTTTTACATTTTTTAGTACTGCTGTCATGTCTGCCCTCATCTCCTTTTTAAACTAAAATTTCTAGTTTCTTCTGTCTTTATTTGGAAGCCTTATTTTATAGAAAAGTAGTAGTTCTTCTTGCTTTTCTGTGAACGCTCTGCAGTTGGTTACATCTTTTTCTTTTTCCCAAGTTTTATCCCTGAAGTTGTTTATGCTAATCTAGTTGAAGTCTTGTGTGTGACCAATAGAGCTGAGAGGTTTTTTCACAGATCTTACGGATCGTATTCCAGACTTGACACTTCAGTATAGTGGTAATTTTGCAGGAGTGTGTCATTGTTAATTCATGATCGATTTGTGATCTGCTGTGATTTCTTGATCCTTTACTGCAGAGTTGCATTCTGGAAATTCTTCTAGTTCTCTTTATACAGATAGTTTCTGCTTACCTATGGAATCGTTTATTTGTCCTTACTGAATTTATGTTTGACAGTTCTCAAGGCTGAATTTTAGTCCTGTCCTTCTGTATTCTTTCACTTTCCATCTGGAATAAATGTTTAAACCATGCTTTCTACATCATCTGTGTTATTAATGAAAATATTAAATAGTGCTGCTCAAGTAGCATCTGGTGTGTTTTACTATGTAGTATTAAACATGTAAACAAGCACATTTCAAGGTGTTGTATATTTTTAAAATGGATTGAATATTAGTCATTAGAAAAATACTGTGATTCATCTGTGCAAGTTAGCATATCTCAGGATGTCTAAAAATCAGATATTTTGTAATGCCATATCTATGAAAAAGTCAATTAAAAATTGCAAGTGAATCCCCACAACCACAAATGTCTGTATACCTCCCAAGCAACTCCCAAACCTTTCAATAAAACCATACTATCGCTTTTCTCCCACACAATCATCTGTCACTGATAAAAACAAACTAACAAAAACACTCATATCACTTTCATGACAACTGCTCTTGCTTTCATTCATGTTTTTTGTCTCATATTCTCCAGCCCTTCTACACTCTTCTTTTTCTTATCAGTGGAGATATTTCTGTTGATGGAGTCTGTGGTGTCTGCTGGTCCTCTCTCTCTGCATGCTCAGCTGTTGCAATCAGCTATCTGTTGCTTGTTTGGGTGATATGTAGGAGGTCGGCAAGCACAGGTTGGCTGCTCAGACAGGAGCCACAGGCACTTTAAGCTCTTGGTGCTTTCTCCTCCATGGGCTCTATTAAGTTGCTAGGACTCCACCAGTATACTCTATGCTGTTTTCTGATCCTACTATTATGGTCAGCAACTTGGTATAAAGCTCATTGAAAGAGATTGAAAGCTGACTGGAAGAGCTTTAAACTAGATTTGAAGGGGAAAGGGATGAAATCAGGCTTGCTGGTGATAGGCTATGGGATGACATGCCAGTGTTTGAGGGATGGTGTGCTAGCAAGGTCCTTTGGTCAGCTCCACAGTGTGCTGAGTACACTGGACTGCATTTGAAATGTTTCTACAACTAACACACATAGCATGAGGAAAAAGCAAGAGGAGCTAGAAGCTTTGGCTCAGTCCCAGAGCTACAACGTCATTAGGATAAGCGAGACTTGGTGGAAAGAGTCCTGTGACTGGTGTGCTGTGATGGACTGTTACAGACTCTTCAGGAGGGCACAGCACACGAGGTGAGGGGATGGCGCTGTATGTAATCGAAAGGGTTGGATTATGTGGAGCTTGCAGTTGGCAATGACACGGTTGAGAGCCTCTGGGTAAGGATTAAGGGAAAAACAAATACAGTGGATGCTGTTGTGGGAACCTACTATAGACCACCCAGCCAGGATGACAACACTGATGAATTATTCTATAAGGAATTAAGAGATACCTCTAGATCAGTTGACCCTGCCCTTTTGGGTGGCTTTAAATTTCCGGATGTTAACTGGGAATATCATACAGCCGATACAAACAAACAGGTCTAGGAAATTCCTGAGGCACTTTGAAGATAGCTTCTTGGTACAGGTGCTAAGGGAGCAGACTAGGAAAAGTGCCCTCCTGGATCCTTTGTTTGTGAACAGGGAGGGTCTCATGGGTGAAGTGGGTGTTGGTGGCCATCTTGGCCATAGTGACCACGAAGTAGTCGAGTTTAAAATGTTTGG
>VXAL01004762.1:9343-20282 GCA_013399475.1 Chauna torquata
ACTATTTTTATGCATTTTTATTCTAAGGCCTTTTAGGCCCAAAGAGTGGGATCTGGAAGGGAGTGGCTTCATTTCCCTGGACATTAAATGTGTAAGCCATATAACTTCTTTCTAGGTCATTCTTTTTATTTGAGACTTCTGTCTCTACAGGCAGAAGAATACCAAAATTCTAAATATTTTTAAAGACCTTTAGTAAAACTGTAGAATGTCTATAAAATATGTGGAAATTCTGAAATAGACAGTATTCCACCGTTATAAGGGAATATACTTTTTAAATAGTCTTGCAATATTCACTTATATAAAGAACATATACGCCATCTTTACAAAATGATGAAGTTTTCAGCCAAATCGCTTTGAACTGAGTATACAATATAGCTCAGTTGTTATAATTCCTATGTAATAGGTATCTCAGTTGCGACGTCTATAATGAAGGCTTCCTTGATAACAAGAAATTATTTTTTGTTTCTTTTTACATCAACCTGAGAGGTTAAAACTCAAGAAAGCTTATCTATTCTTTCTGGTTGTATTAGTTGTTCCAATCATCTGTCTTCACCAATCTTAGAATCATAGAATCAGCTACAACAGGAGATGTAGTGCTTCCCTCCAGATGGATCTGAAGACCCAGGAAGCCTTCTGGGGGGAAGTCCGCGAAGGGCCTCTTTTTCTGCTTCTCAGAAGATACAAGCAGAATAACACCACCATCAGCACAGGAGACCTGTGTAATCCACTCCTTCAATGACTCCTGGTGTTCCTTTATTTAATGCAGCTGTGCTTTCTGCCATTTTTCTAGAAATATTGTATAACGTGAGGCCACATAATAAGGTGTATTTGCTGAAAGCTTGTGACAGAGTGGCATATAAAGGTTGTACTGGCTGAGGGCTGCAGTATTGAGGAGGAATAAAGTCCATAAATGTTTCCCATTTCTAAAATGAGTGTCTTCATATAGTTAAAACATCCCATAGCGCCATATAATCTGTGACAGCAAAGCAATTGTTTTCTTGGAGATCTTGTTTAGCAATTCTGTAGTATATTGTATTGCCACTGTTTGTCATATATTTTCTGGCTATTTAGGAAAGGAAAAGGAAATTTATAACTAATAAATAATCTATGTTTATACTCTGGTTTTCAAAACTAGATCTTTTTGTACCTCAGGACATCATGACATTAAGATCGAGGCTGTCCTAATTCTCTAATAACAGAAACAGGTTCTGTATCTCACTGGTAGTTGGGGGTCCACTGTTTTAAGAGATAAAGTATCTGGTTCTGTACCCAAGTCACTAATGAGAAGTTATTTCCTACTCTTGACTAGAGATTTACATTTTATCCATCATTGCTTGAGAAAGTGGAATTTCTTTTTAAGCAACTAATTGGTATGGGTGATGAAAGGCTTTAAATAGAGAGATCTTCACATTCGGTAATAGATCTTGACCATTTTTATTTTTCATTTTGAAAACCCAAAAGGATTATCAAAGCACCTCATCAAGATGATTCCTTCCGTTGACACCCTCTTTGGCAGCATGGTCTATGCCTGACTGCACTTTCTGAAAAGCAGCCTTCAGTTGGCCAGGAGGGCTGACACTCAGACACACATACAAACAAATTTAATCTCATATGACAGGGTTTGTTTGCATACATATTTTCATCATCCACTGAAGAAGTGCAGAGGGTATTTCCAAAATCTACAGTGTCAGGCTCCTTGGCCAAATGTTTCACCTCACATCCTTTGTTTAAATGATCTTATTCTAAAACTATTCCGTGCCATGTACTGCATTTGCACAGTTATTATCCACTCAACAGATTTCTTTCTGACAATGTAAACAGCTGTCTCAGGGACTTCTAGTTTTCCAGTGTTATTTATATGTTGTAGACAAACATTGAAAAAGGCAGTGTATGTTACCTAATTATTTATTAATTAATCTTTTTAAAGTTTGCTAGATAGTACCTGTGTATAGTTTGAAATCAACAGTTTGGATCATTTGAGAATAGAGAGCTGATCATTTCCTATTATGTTGTCAACATGTTTGTAATTAAACCATGGGATAGGTAAGATAGGAGGCCGTAGTGAAGGACTTCTTTTCTAACAGTTAAATTTTATTTCATGTTTGCTAAACATAGTCTTAGCTGACAATAACAGTCTGGATTTTGTTTCTTACGTATTCAGTATGCTGGTCTCCAAGAAAGTATCTAAAACAGATCAAAAAAGCAAAATAAAGTTGGGCCAGTGCATACGTGCATCCTTTTGCAGAGTAGATTGCTAAAGTCATGGACAGACACAATTCATTTTTAACAGCTGGTAATAAAAACAGCTTTCTTCCTTGGTATCAAGCTTCATTTGTTCTGATAGTTTTCAAAGTCCTTGTTTACCACATTTGATGGTCATTGCCTCATAAAAACAAGTGTTTAGAATATTTTGGTTCAATTGCAGAGAGATCAAATTAGTTAGAAATTGAGGAAGCAAATTTTTATTCCTAATTCAAAGTGTATCATAGAATCAGGGAATATCTGGAGTTGGAAGGGACCCACAAGGATCATTGAGTCTAAATCCTAAGGACTCCTATCATTATAACCCTGTTATAAAATGACGCAAGGGGCGGCTCTGCAGTTTGCCCTGGTTGTATATGTATCCACTTTTACAATGGTGTAGTTAAACTGGTGTAATTTCTGTAAGTTCCCACCCTGTAGTATTTGTACTGCATAGTAGCCAAAGAACAAGCAAGCCAATATTTCCATGATAGTACCTGCTTTTTGGTAATCTGAGCAGAGAGGCCATTCCTTTCTGCTAAGGGAAGGAATGGAGGGGTTTTGTTTTGTTTTGTTTTGTTTTTCGTGGAATGGACTTTACTGGTATTTGCTTCAGACATGGTGGGAGGCCAGATTCTCGTTGTGCTGTTTATATACACTCGCCGATCAGAAACTGGAGGTTTTGTGGCCAAGCTCGGGTTTTTTTTCTACAAGGACAGCGCAGTTTACTGTAAACCTGGAGTATGGGCCAAGTGCTGGGATTTCAGCGGATTTTCCCCCCTGTCATGGGAAGCACATGGTTATCAGCTGAGCCAGCTGTTGGAAAGTGGGCTGGATGCTGTCTCTTGAGTTCCTTTGGCTGATGCCTCAACCATATTAGCCAGAAGAGCCACCAGGCTAATTCTTCACCGTTTAGTCTGTTTTCCTAGGACGTTGAGGCTTATGCAATCACATGGCATGTGTGTGTAGGAATTTCTGCCCATCCTCTACTGCAGACCTCTATCAGCAACGCATTTTCAGCCACATTTGAGTATGGCTTAGTATTCTCAGAGATATTAAAGACTCTACAGGCTAGAGAGGAAAAAATGTGTCTGTCAGTCCCAGCTCAAGGAAAGACTGCGGTGTAAACTTATTCCTCATTAGATAGTAGAGTATCCACACAGAAGAGCCTGGCTGCAGATGACTCAGCTACCAGAAAAGCATCCATGAGACGTTGAACCCTATTGAAATTCAGCGAATCCAACTACAAGACACAACTTCAGAGGAAACTAGGCCCCATTATGTCCACCATTGTTCACAAACAACTCCTTATTTATTAAAAATAAAATAAAATAAACTAAGTCTTGAAATAGGGCATCTGTTTGTTTCTGAAGGTGAATGCTGAACTATAGATACATTCTCCAATGCCTATCCTTCCTTAAAAGAAAAAATTAAAGTAACTGTGTCAAGCCAAGTTCTTTATATGTTTGCATAGTGTTCAAAGTACCTCAGAGGATAAAAGGAATAAGAAGTTATTCATCCAAAAATCAAAACACTGAAAACTGCAAAGTGCTGCTGTATAAAGACAGCAGGGGTTGTTTCAGCTGATTACCTTTGATATTAAATACTGTGTTTTGCACTAAACTGATAAGAATATTACAGAAAGCTATTTCAAAGAAAGCTAAAGATTCTGCTTTCAAAAGCTGGATATAAACAATATTCCTTTTGTTAAAACTGGAAAACATGTTTAGCATAATTGCCAAGTACTCCAAAACCAGAATTCTTTGTCTATGGAAAGTATGTTTTCATTTTCAAAAGGAGCTGCAGTAACTAACTAACACTACTGCAAAATCCTAGTTATTGATTATATTACATTATATTCAAGGCCTGGATAAAACTCAAACCCCTGTTCTTTAAGGTATTGTGCAAGCACCTGATAAGAGTCAGTCTCTGTCTTCAGGGAGTCCACAGGCAAACCAGATAAGCAAATGGCAGAAAAACAAAAGTACTAGCTTTTCTGTTAGAGCCAGGGAACTGACTGAAACATAAAGATTGAGTGACTTACCCATAATCATATCTCTAGGCAGATCTGTATATTTAACTAAGATCTCTAATGTCCTAATCCAGAGGTAATGAAGAACTGTAAACTATGTTTGCATAAGGACTCCTTGAGAGTCTTGACTGTGAAAATCCTTTTAGCTCTTTCCAAAGATTCATAATGGGGAAGTTAAGATAACAGAACTGCAATTAATTCTCTGGATTTACTTTTTATGGTTCAGTGATACATCCTTTATAAGTTTAAGGAATTGGACCTACTAACTTGATGTGTTCTACACTGACATTTTTCAAATAATACAATAATTATTCAGTAATTATTTCAAGTTATTGAAAGCAGTAGGCTAGAACAGGTCTTTGTTTTGGAAGACAGTTCTATACCAATGATTTCTTAAAATTGGTTATTGGTTATCAGATCATGCTTATGTTTAATTTTAATGGAAGAAACTTTCCTCATAGAGAAGTATGTCAAATGCCTTGCTGATCTGGTGAATTATTTTAAGTTTTCTAAGCCTGTTTACTTAGAAAAAGTTTATCAAAGAACCTCTTTCTGGGAAATTGCAAAATCTGTAACTCATGGTGATGCTTTAAATGTGGTTGCTGAAGAGGTGACATCACCATTTAAAACTAACAGTTGTTTTAGCATACAGTAACTACATAAACTACAAATAGAGTTAAATATAGTAGCTACGTAGAATTATATTTCAACACATAGACCATGTGATAGGGAAGTCATTAGAAGTCAGGTTCGATAGAAAATTCTTAATCATAATTTTGAAGTCACTTTATATTTGCTTTTATTTCAGGATATTAGCAGAGAATGGAACTGTGATACAGTCTGATGTGGACTGTACCAGCAGTTTCGGGGAGATAAGGAGTGAAAGTTCCCACACTTAGGAAACCCAATTTATCCAAAATTTCAGGTTGTTTTTTACAGCAGTATGAGCTGCTAAGGGCCTGTCAGTCCTATCCTCTCTTTGTAGTGAATCCCCACAGAACTTGAATTGTCATATCCTAGTCTATATTTTCAAAACCGAAGCCAAAATACCTAAATGACCAGTTCATATTTCAAACAAAACTGTGTTCCGCATACAGATTTCTGTGGCTTAAGGGAATTCTCCAACACATGAAAAAATTATTAAGAGGAGATGATTTTTTCTTCCACAGTCTCTGAGAAAACGTAGCCAAATGCAAGATTTAGAAGCAAAAGAGTCAGCACTCAACATAGATCACATTTATAGTGTGATAATACTCGAATGTGAGATGCTGAAAAAGACTTGGGATTTATGGAAGATTTCTTAGTGAATGTAAAGACCCAATACTATGTGGAAGAAAAAAGAAAATGCACATCTTCCATACATGAACAGGGTTTGCAGTAGTAACTCTCTCTGCAGTATTAGTAGGACCCTTTCTGAAATAATACTTTCAGTTCTCAGGGTTACACTTCTGTAAAAATACTGAAAGTATGAAAAGGCTGACCAAGCAATTATGTCTGAGGGAGATGTAAGCTTGCCTAATTTGATTTACTGAAGAGAACACTAAGATGTAGTCTTAATGATCAAGTAGCTTATGGCTTCTTTACATCAGATACATGGGAGCTCAGGCAAGGATAACAATATCTGAAGAATGTATAGCAATTATTTATACAGACAGTTCAATACTCAAAATAACAACTCTAGAATAGAACTTTTTTTTTTTTTTTTCAAATATTCCTTCTGGTTATACAAAATATTTCTTTTCACCTTCATTCTATTTCCAACTACACATAAGAGCATCCATCCAGGATTGGGGAGTGAAGTCAAAAATAAATTGGAAATCTCAAAGGACTGATAGGAACACTGGGGAAGCAAAACATGTGCAAGTCAGCTGCTATTTTGGGATTAAGTGAAAGTAAATTTCCTTTTCATCTGTTTTCTGCATTTTCACTGTAAGATGGTTGAACAAATACTTTTTTTTTTGTTGTCCATAGAATAGAAAAAGTCCCAGTGGAAAGCTTATTAACTCATGCGGATGATTACCAGGCTTGAATTCTGTTTACAGATAGGATGTTACTCCCTTGGTGCCTTAGTTAGCTTCTCTTCTTGCCAAACCTATATCAGTTTTCAGAAGCAAATTTTTGCCATTCAGTTGCAAGCCTCTCCCTTAAACAAAAATCGATGGACAACTACATTGTCAGAGTGATTCCCTAGGTCAAAAATCACAGAGGTCTATTTAGAAAAAAAAAAAAAAAAGAGCAAACAAATCAATAAATGAGTACCAGGGATGTATATAGAAACCACTGTATATGGAAACTACCCTAGCTATCTATCTTTTTTTTTTGATATTACTCAGTTTACTCGCATTATAGGCAATGAAGAGCTAGCCAACACAGTCAGTGGAGCGTTGTACGATTGCCCAAATGGAAGTGCCTATGCTGTACTCTATAGGATACATTGGCCCCATTGACTTCATAGTGCAATCTGGAGTGGCTGTGCTTCCTATCATAGACCCTTTACATTATGTTTCTGCATCTGGAGCTGAATCCCAGCCGTGGTGCACTTGTTGCCTGATCATAGGCCTCCAGGGCTAATTGAGAGTCTCAGGGAACCCAAACAGAGGCCTTGCACAGGACATATGGAAGACCCATGCCCCCTCAGCTTGCAAATGGACTAAGGTGCTGGGGCACCACAGGGCATCTCAAATGTCACTAGGCACCAGTATTTAAGCAGCTAATTGAACCAGGCTGCCTCCAGAGTAGGAAGCTGTGATCTGTGCAGGTCTACTCCCATGCCTACAGCAGCCAAGGTCTGGCCGTTTGCAGGATGGATCAATACAAGTTTCTAAAATTTACCACTGTACTAGGACTTGATGCAAACCTGTGTGAATTTGGTTGGTGCGCATTTAGCTTAAACTTCACATAATAGTCCTTAAACCACTGTCAAATACCACAAGGATTTTTTGGAAGAAAGATTCCCTACATCATGGGTAGATTTACCAATATGACTTTTCAGGGAAAAATCATTCTTTGGCATAGATTACACATGTGTAAGCAGTAAGTGAAGAAAGTTGTTTTTATTTATTTATTTATTTTTGTTCTCAGCGTAATTATTTTCTTCTTTGACAGAGAACCTGATAAAGAGTTACCTTGTGATTTGATTTTTCATTAATTTGGAAATTGGGATTGAGGCAGTTTGTAGTAGAGCAAAAAATGGAAGGTTGTGTATGGTACATTCCTGTCAGACTGGGAGCTGGCAACCACTGCAGAAAGCTTCCCTTCAGCATAGTTTCCATGAATCTGTATGTGCTGGTTTTCATTAAGAAGCTTTAGAGTTCTTTTGTGGGTTCTTCCAAAACGTCAAGCTTTTATTAAGGTTAGTTTGTAGAATTGTTTTTTCACAGCAAGCACATGTTGCTTTTTGTACTGCAGGCATGAGATCTGCTATTGGAAGCAAGTAGTGAAAGGAGCTGGTTAGAAAGACCTGGAAAGGAGCTGAGAACACTAAGGGGAATCATGAGGAAAGCCTGGACTGAGGTCTGGTGTGCCTTGATATGACACTGAACTCCTGCCTTGGTTTCCCAGTTTCTAAATACTGAGGCTTACTTAATGTTTATGAAGCACTTGGGAGAATTGCAAAGTGGTAAGTGGCATAGGAGAGCTGCAATAAATAACAGGTGTGGACTTATTGTGCACGAGGGAAATCTTAGGTGGGTAGAGAACTAACTGGCTCTGAAGCAGCTCTGCCTCTCCCACCCAGTACAGGGCAAGTAAAACATCAGAGAACACAAAGCCTGGACATTTCTTGGCTGACAATCGATCGTGGGACATTGCATTGGTCAGTAGCAAGCCTTCTGCAGCTGATGTTCAGAAAGGAATTACTTATTACAAACTGAAAGCTCAGGAAAAGGTAAAAGTGACGTACCATATTCTTCTACTTTGCTCTTTGTTCTTCAGTCTTTCTTTATTATTCACGTAGGACTCCAGATGTTGTAAACTTAAATATGTATGTTGCATGTCTTTCTAGGTAGAGTTAGCAACCCCAGGAATTTTTCTCTTCATCAGTAAACACATTCATTCTGAACTGATTCTTATCTGCTGCAAAACGAATTTATATATTATTACTGTCCACAGATCCCAGGTGTCTCTGTGATACTGCCAGACTAATGCTGAGCATTCCAAGATGATTATTTTTTCTGGAATAATAGTAGCAAGAGATTTTATCTGTGAAATTCCTGCATACGGAGATCTGGCATATTGCTCTTGGTTCTGAGAAACAAGGTAAATTGCATGTTCATATAGACACTGAGTGGTTTTGCAAACCACATGAAGTGCATAGATAAGGAACTGCAGAATTATAGGAAATGTCATGGGGATCATTTCTCTTTTACTTCTTCATAAAAATCATTACTACAAATCTTTCGTGTCGATCTTCCCATCAAAGAGTAACTAAACTTACTTTGCTATAAAGTAATAGTTTCCTTTCTTCCTTGCCATCTCCAGCCTGGTTACATAGTTCTGAGATTTACAGTGACTGTTTGACACAAAAAAGCTTTACTTCTGTCTTAGAACATTAATTTCCTAATGTTTTTCATTTAGGTTGTTAAATAGGAAGTTACACTATCTCAACAGACTTAATACAGTTTTTAGGAACAGGGTTTCTTGTTGTTCGTTCTGATGTTCTCTGACACCTCAGATACACATCTGGTCCTCGAGCAGGCCTTAACAAGCATCTGAAATCTCTGCCAGTTGTTGTAACCTTGCCACTTTCTTTGCCCCCACTGCGGATCTGTCCAGTGACTTGTGTGCACAGGGCCATGAAATTGTCCCCAGACCTCAAGACTGACCTTAACATCACCTCTCTGTCTCCGTCATGTGCAAATGCCTGGCCCTTCCCTTCTGCTCCGTCTGCCACAGGTCGTAAGTCTCAATGCAGAGGTCAGCATGCAAGCCTTACATAGGCAAGTGAAAAGACATATTTTTTAATTTCTCTGGCCCCCAGGAGAAATTTTGCCACTGTCCCTAATCTCAGCACTCATAGCCTGAGCAACATCATATTTCAGTTATTTGTCCTTTTATCTGGAGTCTACATAATTCCAGTTCCACCTCCGTTATCTTCATCTCACTTTCCCCTCCTAAACTACTTAGATGGCTATTGTTGCCACTTCATGAACCTTATTTTTTACATTCATAGGGCTTCTGACATATGGGAACTTTAACGCTCCTATTTATATACAAAGCACCCGAGGTCACATAGGAAATCTGTGGCAGAACTGGTGACTCTCTGTCCCAAGAGCCAGATGAACCTGGACTAAACCATTGGTGCAGTGTCCTTCCCTCATGCAGCTGACTATGATCCCCCAAAATGTCACCTGCAGGGGGCTTTTTCCCCAGCAGCTCCCTCCCTGATGTGGCCCTGAGGATGAGGATGAGCACCCTTCCCAAGAACATCCTTGGGGCATGGCTTCCCACCTCTCAGGCAAGGCAAGCGCTTGAGGAGCTGTGCTTGGTCACCTTGCTCTGCAGCTGGCCCTCCCACCAGCACACCTGTGGTCTGGAGAGGTTTCCTAGTTTACTTTCTCCTTTTTCTTCTGCTTAGCCAGAGTTTGGCATAGTGCCACCTAATTGCTCAACAGCGCAACTCCCATAACTTCCAGATAATTTTCTTTAGCACTTTCATATAAGGAAATTAAGACTTTTGAAGGCTTTCTGAGATGGACCCTAATGTGTACGTTTCTCACAACAAGGGTGCAGTGCACAAGACCAAGTTTTTAAGTGGCTTTTTCTCTCCAGAAGGGACAGTAATAATGTCAAATACAGTATAGAATATAGTAAAAGTATCTAAGGGTCCTTCTTACTGCAATAAGATTGCAAAATCACTATTGGGATTCGTTGATGATGAATCAAAGGTATGTCTCCACAGGGATATTCTCTGAAGCTAAAATCAATGTTAGAACCTGAACAATCTTTTGATGCTCCTTGAACATTTTCCTAAGCAAAGAGAAACAAAGTGTAGGGCGAACAATATATCAGAAAAAACATCTATTTGCTACTGAGTAAGACCACCCCCTGTAATTGTTTTGATGTTTTATTCTTCTCTGGTGTGTTTGCATTTATAATTTCAAACTATCAGTGGCAGTTTCTACATTTTCTAATAAAAAATAGGCTTTAACTATTTAATGCCATTATATTCCATGTTTTATATTTTTTTAATCATTACTTGAAGTGCTAAGTATTGTTAATAACAAAAAAATTCACAATTTAGAATATATGTGTGAATCAAATGCCAGCGTAACCTCATTCGTGGCACAGCTGTATTCAAATGGTTTTAATATTGGTATGATTTTTAAGTGTAATGTAATGTACTGCTTCTCTTGTACACTATACTAAGAAGTCAAGGACCAACAGGAGCCAGAACCCCTCCCTCAGCAGTCACAGATGTTAGGTTTTGCTTCCATAAAAAACTGATGTTCTAAGGCGTCCAATTTTGTTTAGAAATATTGAGAATGAGCATAGTTCATAAATTCTAAATAGCAGGATATCCGTGAAGCCCTGAGACAGTAAGTCAAGCTACTTTTAAACTTTCTTTTATCTTTTCTTTTTTCTTTTCCTTTTTTCTTTTCTTTTCTTTTCTTTTCTTTTCTTTTCTTTTCTTTTCTTTTCTTTTCTTTTCTTTTCTTTTCTTTTCTT
>VXAL01004762.1:20347-33723 GCA_013399475.1 Chauna torquata
ATATATTATTTCCTTTTAAATAATATATTAAAAATTAATAATGTGCTATACAATTTCTTTGTTAAAAAAGTTAATGAAAGTGTCTATTCTGTATTCCAAGCACATGACTATGTGCAATAACTGTGCATGCTCTTGTCTACTTCACAGTGATTATGCTCTTCGAAAGAACATATTTTAGGGAACGACACAAATAAAAATCAAAGATCCCTTGCAGCAGCTGTATGGAGATATGCTTGTTCAGAATCAAATTGTCTATTCACTGTACTTAATACAGTTTATACTTGAAATATTAAGATATAGAAAAAAAAAATCTTGTTCTTGCCATAACTGAGGATTAAAGAACTGCTGTTCTTTTTTTCCTTCCTGCCTTCCCTCCTCCCTTCCTTCCTTCTTTCTTTCTTTCTTTTTTATTTCTTTCTTTTTCTCTTTCTTTTTCTTTCTTTCTTTCTTTCTTTCTTTCTTTCTTTCTTTCTTTCTTTCTTTCTTTCTTTCTTTCTTTCTTTCTTTCTTTCTTTCTTTCTTTCTTTCTTTCTTTCTTTCTTTCTTTCTTTCTTTCTTTCTTTTTTTTTCTTTGGAAAATAACCCAAGAAGAGCCTCTTAGCACCTCAACAGGGGCAAAGGGATCCTCTGTCTTCCTGGCAGAGCTGCAATCTCTGTGTGACTCTGTGGCATCCCTCAGGCAGCCCTTCCTCGGACAGCAATGTATCCTGTCAGTCTGCAAGTTCTCCACAGCTGGAGCTGCTTCTTGCTGAACACAAGCATGGTAGAAAAAGAGCTTAATCAGTTAAACTCCTATTTCCTAAGAGATGGTTCATTTCATAGTGGTTGTAACGTGTACAGCCAGTACTTCAGGAAAAGAAAGGGCATTTTGCAAATGTCAAAATTTTGCACAGCAGCAAATCACACCAAAGAAAGAAAGGTTATAGACAGTTGCTTGAACTGAACTGTATGTTCTTGAAATTATTATGTTTTGTTTTGTTGTGTTTGGTTTGGTTTGTTTTTTTTCTCAATTACCATACCTCTCCTGGCTCATTTGAATTTGAAGTGCTTTCTGGAAAAGCCTGTTTGTCTCCATAATTCTATAGGGACCTCTAGGAGGACTACAATGTTAATATTGATAGGGACATTCAAGAAAATTTGTCTGGATATTGGATGTTCCCTGTTCATGAGCCTCTGGAATCTTCTTACAAAACTAATGAGGTCCAAAATACAACAGTTCTAGGGAGGGAATTTATTTCTTATCTTGCCATTTGGCACCCCTCCAAAGATCCCAGTTAAAAAAAAAAAGGTTGTAAAATATGTGCAAGGAAGAAATGAAATTCGGTATTTACATGCCTCTTACCCTTCCAAAATAGAAGTTCTCCAAGTTATAAATAAAATTAATAAAATTATGGAAAAGGCTTCACCAAATCTGTTCATGAACTATGTTTAGAAATGAACTTGCAGATGAATCATTCTCCAAAAATAAGGAAAAAAGGCCTTGCTTGTATTTCATCATTTGAATGTCTTAAATAGAAACGCTTTGTTCATTAGCCAGACTATTCCTGGGAAGGAATAAAATTAATGCTTTGACAGATTTGAAAACAAATTGTTAAATTTGTAGTGATATGTTATTTTCAGTTCCTGTAGCACAGTATTCAAAACTTCCTAAAGAAACTTACTTGCTGACTGCTGTAAAGGAAATACTGATTTTCTCACAAACAAGTAAAACTTCGGTCTTGTATCTACATATCCTAATTCTTGGCACAGTTAATCTTTAGGAGCAGTGCAGATTTCAGTCAGAAATAAGAAGGTTTAGTGGAACTAAAAATGTAAAACATTTTTAAAAGTTATTTAAAAGTCTGTAGCTCTTATATGGCCAGGGCACTTTCAAGTACGCTGTATCTTTTACTTTGGTCTTACTGAGCCTTATAAATGAGAACAAGAACACAAGTCTATCATGACAAAAGGAAGCATTAGTAATTAGATAAGTAGTACTTAACCATTATTGTGAAATAGTTTGGGGGTTTTTGTTTTTGTTTTTGTTTTTTTCCATAGGATGGTATCTGTACTTTTCTCTATTTATTGTATTCTTTTAGAATATTGCCAGCTTTTAGTAATACTGTTATTTAGTTCTCCACATGAATAAGCACGTACATGTTGGGGTTGCTGAGCAAAAGAAAGATGTATGTATCACTGCCTACATAAATTAAAAATCATGTTCCAGTTTTTGAGAGTGAATTTTAATTTTGGTTAGTTCAGTCTTTGTCTCACCAACTATAATCCACTCTAAAGAAGGCAGAACGGTGCAAGGGCAGGAAAGGAAACTGATCTTCAGGCTCAGCACTTTCTGAAAAAGCAGATATAACAGCCAAAAATGGATATGGCCAAAATCACTAGTCACTTTGGAAGCCTTAACCTTTTATTTCATCACCTCATGCTACAGGAACAATGTGTTCCTTATCACTTCCCTGCAGCCATCCAGTCAGATAGGAGAACAGCAAGCACCGGTGCACATGCAGGGCAGATGGATCTCAAGCTTCTTCCAGGGCACAGAAGTAATTCAGGGATGGCAAAACACGCAAAGATACCTGCATGAACGCTGACTAACAAGTAGTCCTCTCCTGTGGGACACTTCCAAGGGAAGTGCAGACCATTCCAGAGTCTCAATGGCCGCTTGATCTCCCAGTGAAGGGGGAAAAAAGCAGTGAAATTCCAGCAACACTTTAAATAATTTTTTTCAGTATAGTGGATTCTGAGCATTATTTTTTGTCTCCATCTCATCTCAGTTCTTACAGTAGAGGCGAAAAGGGTTTTAAGTAATATACTCCAACTTGCCAGAAGCATACTCAGAGAAGCAAGAGCTGCCTAACTGCTGTGCCTTACAGGTGGAGGAGCATCCCTGTGTTCACGCACTGCTCCCGTGTCTCACCTGTGCCCCTAGACTGCCACGGCTATGGCAGATAACCCCACACCAGCGTGGGCACTGCTTCCCCTGGCACATCCCAGCACCCTGACAGCAGGCATGTATACAGGAGCGAGATTGCCTCCGTCCAAGCAGAGGGAAGGGGTTAGCCCCACCAAGGTGTCAGCAGTGCTGCTTTGGTAGGAACTGCTCTGGTGCTATTGCACATTATCCATCACCTGTTATGCCCATAGGGGATGAAGTTTTGCCTCCATCAAGATCATGAGTACTTACTTTCTTCATGGAGGACGTGGTCTGTAGGGGAAATCTACAGCTTATCTCATCCCATCCCATTACCTTTAGAGCTGGAAGAAGCCACCAGAGGGATTTTACTTAGGCAGGTCCCTTCTGCCTCGCCTGTAAAACGATGTGGTTTCCTGCCCTGAGTCACTTGCTGAAAAAGAGGCCTTGTATTTCTTAAGTGAATTCGGAATGCCATCTAGGATCAGACTGTGCTTGCAAGCCAGGTTGGAACATAACTAAGCTTTTATATTAATGTCCTCAGGGGCTGAAATAGCATTATTTTAAATTGCAGAGAGGCATATGACAGTTGTGGGTCATAACATGTATTCGTTTTACAATAGCCCCTTGAGGTTGTAACCAGGGCTTCAGTAAACACGTATACATATCTGTGCTGAGTGCCTACACATAGCGAGAGCTGTCCATCATTAGGAGGAGGCAGGAACGGGTATATACACGAGTAGCAACAGAGCCCTCTGACGTTTGTATTCTATTGCACAGTTCAAAGGAAAAAAAATACCGGTAACCCTAATAAGCCTAAGTAGCTTGGTACAGGAACTCCCAGTAGTGAGTAAAAGGCTATCAGGAGAAAGATAGGAAGGCAGAGAAACGGACTACTAGGGAGCTGCTCACAGATTGCGGTTAAACCATAGCACATCTGAGGCTGGCATCACCCACAGGCACTTGGAATTTCTTTCTTACCACAGCGTCTGCCCAGCCACGTCGATGCGAGATGTCCTCGGGCTCTCTGGAGAGTCCAGTGGGTTCTCGCCCTGGCATGTGACTAACACCTAACTTAAACAACAATGCGGGGTGGTGGCCCTACGAGCGGTGAGCTGATGAAAATTAACCTCAGTGCAAGTTCAGACCCTGGGCTCAGCGTTCAGTGTGGACATAACCTCAAGACCTCACATGTTCAGACATCCATCTGGGTGGGTGTGACCAATTAACAGATAGCGAAGCATGCCGCAGTAAGCAAGCGTGTGCAGTCTTTCCAAAGAAGCCATTCTGCGCCAAAGTAAATTACCGTCAGTTGTCATTTAAATGGGAACAAGCTTCACTGATTACTTTTTGCATATTTGTTTATAATGGAGCCAGATGTTCCTCAGCCCATGTTATAAACCTGCAACGCACATTGAAGAAAATTATGAAAAGAAGGATACTGAGTCGTGTTAGTGAGTTGGTTTATCTGAAAAACCATATCTGCTTATGATGACTGGATTTCATTTCTGAATCAGAATACATTTCCCAAGCTGTTAGACACAGAAATATGCAAATGGCCATTCCAGCAGTACTAATAATTGCCCCAGCATGAGTCAAGCTTTTGTTGTTGTTGTTGTTAAAAAGGAACAGTAATTGTCCCTCAGGAAAATTGCTCTGAATCACTGTTGAGGTTTGGGCGAGTGTGTTAATAGAATCATTTTCTGGTTTTAATAATTTTAATTTTACTTGCTTGATGCTTTTGCATTTCTTGTCATGGCATGCTTTTAGTCTGCAGCCAGGAATCCAGGCTGCAGTGATATATTAGACTTCAGAAGGAAGCAAGTTGCTCTATCTAAATCATCTGAGAAATTCTTTTTGGTTATCCAGTCTGTTTGAAATTGTCAGGACATCTCCCTTTCCACCCAACTTATAAGACCTGAAGCATTAACATCCCCGCCTGTATATGCGTGGCTTCCTGTTGAAGTAATATTTATAGCATTTCTGACCTTTGAATGAACTTTTAAGAATCAATAACAGCATGATGGAAGGAAGGTCAGCAGCAGTTTTCCTCTTGTGTGAGTGCAGCCAAAGTTATGCTTGGAATATCTAAGCTATATTAGGAGCTCTCATAATCACGTTTATACAGCATTTTTGCAGGAAATAGATGGATTTCTTGAGCACTGTCATGTAGCCGCTATTGCAAGGAAATAATACAATGCCTGAGTCAATTGTGTCATTAATGGTTTTTAAGCTGTTATGTATTTTTTTTCACATGGCAGAACTACCACAGGAGTCCTTAACAGCCAGTGCTGAAGAATAATTTTCTTGACCGTATTTTCCCACAGGGAAAGTGGAACTGGATTCTCATTAATGTCTTGCTGCAACTGAAACACCATCAAGGTGTACATTTCTTCCCAGTGTAGAGTATAGAGTATAGAAGTAAAATTTAGAAATAAAATTGACACAGTCACCACATATCTGAGCTAGCTCTCTGAGCACGAGAGCAGCCATACGAGATTGTTCGAGACACAAGGTCTGCCCATTCAAATCCATTACCTCAATAACCTTACACCTGAAATACAAAGGAGCTTTCCTAATTCCTCAGCTTTCTGAAGCTGCTTCCAAAATCAAGGTGTTCCTGTAATGAATTAGACATCTTGATGATGTTTGCTGCCTCCATGTATAGAGGAAGAAACCAAGCCTTGAAATTTCCCCTAATTTCACTGCCTAAAAGTGAAGTTCTAGCTTAATTAAGTATTTTACTTCTACAGAGCTGGCACCTCTAGAAAGTGCTTCTTGCACTTTTTTGCCTACCAAGGAAGCCCAACCAACTAGTTTAGACTGTAACTATAAATTAGAAGCCTGATTTCAGGATACATCAAGTTAAGTGAGATGAATCCCATTGCTAGAGGTGACAGTAATAGGTCTCACAGAGCAAGAGGTCTTTTACCTTGTAATTAGAGTGAATTTTTTCAGTCAGGGCTGCCCCTCATGCCTTTCCATAGAAGCAGCATAGCAGAGTCTTGCTATTTGCTGGAGCCACCTGGTGCTGCTGTAATACACAGGGTTCATATTTGCAACTGTAACGTTGTTATTCTAACAATCACTTTATTAATAGCTCTATTTTTCTCTTGTATTTTCCTGACTGACTGAATGGAGAGATCATTGTCATAGACAATGATAGCTATAGAAACCTTTGTAAATTTCAAGAAACTTTTGGTAGCAGCTCAAAAGAGTTGTTTTGAAAAGTGCTCTTTTTCTATGTCCATGCTGTTTGAAAATTGTGTCTACTCATTTAACCAGCCATACAAATATGTCTAAAAATGCAGGGAAAATAAAACAAATTTGCTGGAGTTTGACAACTTCCTTTTGATCAAAAGTTGTTGGGTCAAAAGTAATTTAAAACCATGAAATGTAAAATGGAGGAGATTTCTTTTTATGGATGTTATTGTACTTACTATCATTAGGTTTCTGAAGGAAAACAAAGGAAAAGACATTTCCACACAAGTTCTACATGAAATGGTAGTGTCAACTTTGCATTTCCTTGTTTTTTTCCTAGTTTATAGAACACCCTTAATATAGAATTGTTTTGTCTGAGAATAAATCCTGCATTTACTCAAATTCTTAGATGCGTAATGTTAAAGAATGATGTGCTGCTTCTCTCTATGTATCTCTTCCCTTCTTTTCCTTCTTTTTGTTCCTCCTTCAAAAGGACTAATGTACTATGCCAAGTACATCTTAAGCACTCTTAAACATAAAGCCATCTTGTCAATTCACTGCTTTTCCAAAATTTACGTTTCAATTTTCAGCAATCTCTAACTGAGTGAAGTTTGCTCTCATGTCTCAGTCTTCTCCCTAGCATATTTTAAGTACTTTGAAAAATTCTGCAAAGCAGCAGAAAGAGTGAATTCTTGATGTCCTACCTAAGCCAAAGCAAAGTACTGTATTGGCTTCTAACCCTTCTGTCTCTAGAATAAAAAATATATTTGATTGAGACTGAATAACAAAATCACCCTTTCATTTAACCCCTTTGACAGACAGATGACATTAATATTAAAATTTTTGATGAAATTCTAGTTTATTGTTTCACTAAAGCTAGAATATGGGCTCCAGCAAGAAGCTGATAGGCTTTCATCTGGCAATAGCAGATGGATCTGGATGAGCAACGAAGTTATGTGGATGCCAGGACAGATACAGCTGCTTCAGGACCAGCTAGAAACAAAGCTTGAGGCACAGTTAGCTGACAGCCTGGGAGTTTCACATCCTAATGATTCTTCCTGTTTGCTGACAGCTGCCAATGTGGATGTATAGAAAGTTTATATCACCAGCATCAGTACTGTCCACTTCCCCAAAACTGATTGGTAGCTGGAACCACTCATTGCATGTGCTGATCTAAGGCTGGCTAATGCTCATAAGAACTACCTCAGCCTGTTAAGTTGTATTTATGCCAGTATTTAAAAGTAGCAACCAAATGTCCTGTGGGGAAAGGTACATGCTGTTACTTACAGTCTGTCCTATCTCATGGTTTCGCCTTAGAGCTGTAGCAGCTCCCCCGTCAGTCTGCTCTGTGTGATTTTCAGCCTTCACTGCTGCAATACTTCGGGCAAAGCCCGTGGCTTTGATTCCTCAGCTCTTCTGTAGCCCTTGCAGATAAGGCTCAGCTGCTTCTTTTCTCACGGATGTCTGTCTACCCCAATTCCTTTCTATTTCCTGCTTGCTGAACAGGATAGTGTGGAAGGTCACATCTTAAGTGCCACTTTGTACACAAGCTGTCCCCACCTACCAAACCTTGAGACTGAACCTGCAGTCAGTACCAGGACTCGAACCTCTCACCAGACACTGGAGCTGTTTTCATGTCAAAATAGACCATGTTCTCCAAGCAAGAGAACAAGCGCACAGGCAGCTTCTCACACATCTTACAAATGCAGGAGCATGTGCTGCTTTCCCTAACAGCAGGCAATTTTGCTTGGTGGTTCCAGAAAATGACGAGGAGCAGGAGGTTCTGTTGTCACTGGACAAGCCGGGTTGGTATTCCCAAGGTAATGCTATCCATCTTTATGAACTACTGAAGAAGATGACTGGCAAGTTGGACCCCAAGGTATGTTAAAAGTGAGATTAAATCTTTGTGAAAATAGCCTGTTTCAGTATAAAATTCACCAGATGATCTTGCATTGCTGTAAATGATGTGATAAGTCACAAATTTTTGTTCTGCATACACTGCTTTGCGGTGGAGCAATTTCATGTCAAAGCTGACTATTTTGTCCTGCTTCATTGCTGATGTTTGCAGAAATGGCCTATCAATGCACAAAGTGAGAGACTCACCTTTGTTAGCTTACTCCACACCTTCCCCAGTGCATAATATTTCCTGCCTTGGTCTTGGTGAAAACGTCTGTGCACATTCCCTGTACTAAAAGGAAAGCAGGGGATACCGTTGGTACTTCTTTAGATGTGTGACTAAATATAGCTAAAGTTGCCTGCTTCTTCATCGTCTTCCAGTTAACTATTTCTCAATTATTTAGCAATGTTCGTCCCTTTTCTAGAGTCCAAAATGTCATACTATTCCTGATGAGTTAAAAGTATAAAAGACTGCAGTCCAGAACTGGAAGGAGTATATAAGTCTTTTTATTGGTAGAATATGTAAACTTTCTAGCTAAGATGTTTTATTCTGGGCGCATGGTCATGCGTTTCTGCAGTTTTGTAGAGAATCAGATTGTCATCAGAAAATCAGTCTCCCTGAGGAAATAGATCAAATAGATGGAAAGGTGGCATCAGTGAAAATTAGGATCATTTTAGTTTAATTACAGCTGTGGATGAGTGAAAAGGTCACTGAAGATGGACCACATTTTCCACAGTGGTTAGACTACCACTTGGGTACAGAAGAGTTCTGAATTGCTGAGATGCTTTGTGTTTTTTCTCTTGTTTCCAAGGTTGTCCAAAATGCATTCCAGCTGTTCAGTGCATTTTCTTTTTGGTCTTTTCCACTGCTTTCTGGCAGGCTACTTCTGTCAGTCAAAAATCTCAGCGCTGTCCTGTGTGCCAGTCCCAAGTGGGCATTCCCGTGCAATGCCCTTGGAGGATCAGAGCGAGGAGGGGGTGCAGAGCCATCCTTTTCCTTACTGAACTGATTGAAGATAAAACCCCAAACTATAATATTAGTAAGATCTGTGTGTGTTGTGGCCAACTGTAAACACAGAGGAGTTTTTATTAGTTTGATTTAAAGCTCTTTTTCTCTCTCTGTGAGATACGGTTTGCTTGTGTTTTCCTCATATATAAAGAACTTTTAATTTGCTGCTTCCCTCATAGGTTGTTTATTTTGGTGACAGCATGCACTCAGATATTTTCCCAGCTCATCACTATAGCAACTGGGAAACCGTCTTCATCTTAGAGGAGCTTCTAGGGGACAAAGTTATGGTGCCTGCAGAGACTGAATCTGAGCCCTTGGAGAAGAAAGGAAAATATGAGGTAAGAGTTCCTTGCAGATATTTCCTAGAACAGAAGAAAGCAAGTTACAAAAAAGCTTCCTGCCACCTGTGCTGAGCATGAGCCTGCCTATCTCACCAGGCTGCTGGCAGCATCCCTCGCAGACATACCCTCCTGGCCACATCAGGACAGCACCATCCTGTCCCAGCTCAGCATCGCATGGGTACCGCAGAGCCTTCGTTGCTCTGAGCTAACTCACAAGACCTCAGGAAAAGATCCGTACATATTGGACCTCATTTGTAAAACAGTCTTCTCCTTTCCAGTAACAAGAACCTGCCCTCTGTCTTGCAAGGAGAAGTTTTATGGCAGCTTATCAGGACCAGCACCTGAACTCTGCTGGGTTCATGACTTTTCCCTGCATATCATGGCCATAATTTTTATTAGGTTGTTTTAAAGCTCTTTTATTCTCTCTGAAATACAGTTTGCTTGTGTTTTCCTTATACACAAAAAACTTTTCGTTTGCTGCTTCCTGCGTAGGCTTTTTATTTTGATGACAGCTGCACTCAGATAAGAGGAACTTTTCCAAAGACTGGTCAAATATGAACTACTGATGGTTACCTTGGATAAATAATATAATTTTCAGGTGGATTGCAGCTGGGAAGCAGACCCTTAGCACTACTGCCACTCTTTAATTGTCCCTCAGATAGTGAAATTTTACTACAGTTTATCCTCTCCACTGCTGAAGAGCAAAGTAGGTAAGGAACAGCGCACAGATGGCAGAGTTGTACCTCCAGCATGTCATGCTGAGGAACTGTAATCCAGTTCCAGTTTCAGCAAGGGACTTCTGCAAACCTGCCCCCACATAATAAGAATAAGGAAATTCATCCTCTTAGTAATTCTCTACTTCTTAAACAGACATATATAATGTTTTCTCCCACTGATTTCTAAACTAAGGACATTTCACTCAGTAAAATAAGGAAATATAATCATTAATGTTTTAGGCTTTTTTCTGAAAAGGAGGGTTGGGGAGGAAGACAAAGTGCAGTCTCCTATCAAGAAAAATGTGTTCCTCAGTAAAAAAGGGAAAAAGAAAGGAAGAGTGAGTAGTATTGCTACATAGGTTAATATAATTTGATTTAATTATTTCATGTTGTAAAAATAACTCATTATCCTCCATAAATCTTTCGTCTCTCTGACTGGAGATTCTACTGCATTGCTGCTTTCAACATACATCTCTGTAAGCTTTAGCTTGTTTTTTTTAACTCAACCATTGGTTCTGAAGCATGTTCAATATATGCTTTTGAAGTACACATTTTTAAACAAGCAGCCAGAATATGTTTATTTTCCTGGAAGTACAAAGCAAGAGCTATTGAGTGATGTGTTTCTAAGCCCTTGATGATGATTTGTTTTTATCTTGTTGCAATACCTCTGGCTGACTCCTCACAAGATCCATCTTCTCTGTCACTGCAGTTATCAGTCAGGAAAATGAGACTTTTAGACGGGTGTTTGACATTTCACTAAAACCATAGCAGTCATGATAACAGATGGCAGCATCTCAGGGACACACCACCTCCACTGCACAAAACCCCTGTTCAGTTTACATCCGCTACCAGTGACAGCGAGTAAGCAAGGGAGAAATGAATTGTGTTGATTAAAGGAATCTGAACCAAGGGGGCCGGGGTAGGTCAGTGGTGTTATTTCATTACCATGCTGCTCACTGGAGTCTGAACAACAGGTCACATCCATATCTCTGCAGTTGACTGGACACCACTAACTTAACAGGACTGGTTCAAAGAGACTCCCTTTACAAGCCCATGAAAGTTTTATTTTTATTCCCCTAATCAACTTCTCCCATTAACCCTTTGGTTAGGAGGCGAGGAAAGAAACTCAAAGGATAGCACAAAGTCAGGTGCTTTTGGAAAATTAAGCACTGACAAACTAGATTTAGTATTATTCATTAGCCTTCTCATTAATCTCTCAAAAACACACACTATTGCAGATTTTGTATGCCATGCTGTGTGTGCACAGAGGGACTGAAGATTTGGTTCAAGACACAGTCCTCTCTCCTATCAATCTTCACAAAATATTATTAAATAAATGGAGTATTGCCTCTAATTTGCAATTGCATCTTTCAGAAAGAAATAACAAAAAAACTGTTTTCAGTTGCATGACTGGTATTTCATCACTAACAGGGGAAGAAAACAACCCCCTCACACACAAACTGGGAACCCGGTAATTTCCATTTTCATTAACAGTTTTTGTCTTTTCCACTTCAGTTAAAAGCCTGATATAAGCCAGACACACACAACTGTGAAATTATGGAAACGACTACAGTTTTGAGTGTATGAATCATAACCAAATAAGCAAGAGAGTAGCAAACTAAAAGCTATTCATGCAATTATTCGGCTCCTAAGTGAATTACAGCATGCAAGGGGAAAAAAAGGCAAAAAACAAACAAACAAACAAACAAACAAAAAACAGCATTGTGTTGAAACTAGATTCCCCTCTGGATCTGGGGGTTTGTTTATTTGGCTAGAGTCTTCGTTTTTTTCCTTCTGTTCTTTAAATGTGTGATCAATTTCATCAATGAAAACTCTAAGAAAAGCTGGATTTCATCCCAGGATTTCGAGGGAAATCATTACAGAGGAGCTAGTCAGTGTGTGAAAAACTGGGGCTATAGGAATGAATGGAGTTGAAAGGGAAGAAGTCATCGGCAGATAGACGATATTTCTGCAGTTAGGAGGAAAACCTAATTTTTACAGTATTGCCTAGTGGCTGTCGGGGAGGTTGGGCCCTTGAGCCCCCATATTTCCGGGACTCCTCCGAGTGACCTCAGCCAAGGGCTGATTGCTCTGGGCCTCTTGGCCCTGTTTCTCTCTTTATTCCTGTTTATCTTCAACACAGATCTAATGGTACATACAGGAACAACCTGATGGGCTGCTGTGAAGCCCAGACAGTTGAAGCAATATCCTTAAAGCAATACCCTTAACACATGGCTGTGTTATTCAGGTACATCTGCTCGTTGTGGGCCTTACCAGCACATTTGTGCTGGTGGAAACACCTCAAACACTTGCCATTACACAGGCAAAACTGTATTTTGAGCATTGCTTTTACTAGCGGTAAGAGTCAGTGGTGGTTTTATTACCTTGGCACAAAGCATATGGCCATAAGTGCCACCCATTATCAGGATACAGTCTACGGTATGAGGTAAAGTAATCCTAGTGCCCCCTGCTTGGTACAAAGACAATGGCATAGATGGCAAATCCCCATTTAAATAATGCTTTAAAAAAAAATAAAAAAAACCATAGTGAATGTACAATGCTTTTCAGCTTGATTTTTCACTCCTGTCTCCCTTATATCCTTTTTTCTTTCCCCTCTTTACCAAATGGAGTAAAACTTCAGAGCTCAGCTCCCTGCCCATTTCAATTTTCTATAGGCCATTTGTAACCTGGCAAATCAGTGTTTCCCAAGCGTCTCATTAACTGAATCTGTCTGGTCTTTTAACAGGCCCTATTTGTCTGCAGTTAGTAAAGTAAAGGTGATAGTAAGGTGCTTTAATTTAGTGCAAAGCCTTGGGACTTGTGGAACAGTTGTATCATCATTACTTCACTGAAGTCTAGGTGTAGTCTTTGAGGCTCTGTAACCTGAACTGACACAATCAACGTCTAACCTCCTCCTGATGTCTGACTCATATGCCTACGAGCAAAAACACACCTTTGGGGGTTTTGCATACGAAAGAAGGAGGTGCGCAGCAATTCCCAGGATTTACTGCCCTGCAACGAGAGCAAACTGTGTTGAAGGACTACAGGAGGGGCTGGGGGACCTTCCAGAGCTCATCGGGCCTGCTGTTGAACACCTATTTGCAGGTGTGTGGGGAGCAGGGATGTTACCAGGGAACTTATGCCTGTTTTTGCAGATGTACGGACTTTGTGGCACATTGTATTGCCTTCATTGTGGGCTTTGTGTGCTTCAGGTGAGATATGGACATCTTCTAGGCAGCAGTTAGGAATGACATAGGGAGTGATAGCAGATACTTCCTAAGTATATGGGCAATATAATATATAATATA
>VXAL01004762.1:33764-61611 GCA_013399475.1 Chauna torquata
ATATATATAATATGGGCAAAGTTTTGACAGCTTCTTTCAGATTTGAGATGAGGATGTAACCTCGCTACCAAACCACCCTTGTCATGTGGAGATAAGCCAGCAGCAAAACATCAGGATTTCTCTACCAGGTGACTTGATGACAGTGCTCATGTCTGTGCTTGGTCTTATTAAGGGCTTGAGCTATAAATCCTAAATTTATCTTCCTCCTCCTTAACAAGTAAGAAATTCCCACTCCAAGAATCAGATCTCTGAAAAAAATCAGTTCATTTCCTCTGACCGTGATTTTAATTGCCTATTGAACCAATGACGCATTTCAAAAAGCACAAGCCTCAGATTTTTTCTCTTGTCAATAAACAAGGCCCTGTCTTTTGTACAAATCTTTGTGTGGGCCAGTACTGGGTTTTGGTGTTTTTTCTTGATTAATCACCTGAACAGCTGGAATGGCCTTAAGAGTTTTCTGCATGTGTCATCCGGCCGGCAAATAGACTTTAATTCAGCATAGCATCTACATTTAACTATAACTGATGTAAATTCCTGGGATTTGCATGGTACGATAAGATTTGGCAAGAAAAAAGTAAGATGTTGCCCCTGTGTGAGAGAAAAAAAAAAGAATGCAGCTCCTGAACACCAATCAAACTGCTAAAGATGTTTTTTTTCCAACCTATTTACATCTGAAGATGGAAACCAATGTCTATATTTGTCCAAATCACTTTTTCCCTCTCATCCCCAGCTATGCTCAGAGGAAAAACTACTACTCAGAATCACTGAAACAATTGCTCAGTGTTTACTGACGTGGTTTGTTGGGCGGCATGAACAGCTTTGTTGTAATCAAAAGCCACAGATCCCTGTCATAAACACAAATTATTCCAGCACTTTCTCAAAACTATTAAGAAAGGGGTTAAATGGAAAATAAAGTACAAAAGTTCACGAATCTGGAGGCACACACTAGGATATCTGTTCTGTGTTTTGCTATTCTGAAAATGTACTTTGCACACAAATGACTTCAACAGATTTTCTGCAGTGTGGTTTGCAGTTTTGTTTTCCATTTTTTAATCTTTCTGTAGAGGCCTCCTAGAGCTTTTTATGGCTGCTCATGGCAATATATAGCAGGTTTCAAGATGAACTGTAAAAAAAAAAAAAATCAATTTTCCCAATGCTGCTTTAATGCTCTCTTTCAAACATAGTGAGTCTGCATGTTGTTTACTGAAAATATACATGAAAAAATCAGTTTTTCATAATTTGTAACTGAATGGCTTTCCTTGGATTCTGTGACTGTTTTCCTTCATCAGCTCAGAAACATATTAAATAGCACAGGTAAAATACTACATTCTTCACAGTTCCTCNGCCTCCTAGAGCTTTTTATGGGTGCTCATGGAAAAATATAGCAGGTTTCAAGATGAACTGTAAAAAAAAAAAAAAATCAATTTTCCCAATGCTGCTTTAATGCTCTCTTTCAAACATAGTGAGTCTGCATGTTGTTTACTGAAAATATACATGAAAAAATCAGTTTTTCATAATTTGTAACTGAATGGCTTTCCTTGGATTCTGTGACTGTTTTCCTTCATCAGCTCAGAAACATATAAAATAGCACAGGTAAAATACTACATTCTTCACAGTTCCTCCATCTGCCATTCAGCATCTGGTAGAGTTGCTCCTTTCTGCTGGGAGGAGTTCCTGGCTGTACTGGGCTGCTCAGGTGCTCCAACAGAGAAAGGCAGCAAGCTAGTCATGCTATCTGAAACAGAAAAAAAAAAACAAGAAAATTTCTAAGGGAAAATATTCGAGGGCAATTTTCATATCCTAGGGAATCCATAAATTGTGTAAACCTGAGTTTGCGGCCTTACCGGAGTATGATTGTTATTATTCTCTTTTACAGTATTTTTAAGCCACATTGCTCCTGAGATGCAATACAGTTTTCACAGAAAATGAGAGAAACACTACAGACTTCTTAAACTAGTGCGCGTAGGAGTAGGGTAGAGGAGGAAGGTTTTTTTTGTAAGCTTACGTATTTACTTATTTTTATTTCAGGGACATCAGCCCAAAGCTCCCTACTCTGTATCTAAACAGTGGGGCTCTTTCTTCGTGGACAGATTGCCAGGCCTGGAAAATGCAGAGGAAACCTTAGTTCGCACATGGTCCTGTAAATGCATTAGCACTTACAGCACTATCGCAATCCCTAGTCTTGAAGCAATAGCAGGTAAGGAAGACTTTTTTTTCCCTAATGAACATGTAGTATTCATAGTAACTTTGCCATACCGTAGATTTATTTTTGAGATTACATGTATCCAAAATAGATGCAGAAATACTCTGTTCCTATCACACAACAGTTAATGCAAGTGGCTATTAATTATTTTGATGTTTATGCTTTGAATAGTTGTCTGCTACACTATTTTTTTGTTTGTGTCTGCAAATGTTAGTGTCTGCTTAATTTGCCCTATGTTAGAAACAGGATGCAATATTTAACAGCTTGTAGGTTAGTTCTTGAATTTGGATTTCAGGAATTCAGGACTTCCCCACAGTATTTTGCACTTTCTACTTTCAGTGGTGAGTTACATTAGGAAACAAACACATACAAAATTAGTTGTGTTTTTTTAGACTTTGAAATGTGTTTCTCTTTGATCTGGCTCATTATCTTACCTTATCCCATTAAAGTTGAAATGGAGATGAATAAACAAGAATGTAATGAAGCCAAGAATGCCTAGTTCTGCTCTTCTTTCTCTCCCTCTCTCGTGTGTATTGCTTTTGAAACTGCATCATAATGGACAGAGATTGAGCCTAAAATCTACTCCTTATCTGGAAAAAAAGTCATTACAAGCAATGTCTTGTTCACCAAAAATTCACCTAATTGAGAAATTACTGCAGACTTTCAACCTTTTTCCATCAAAGGTACAATTATGACTGATCTTCTGGTTTTTGCTAGTGTTTATTCCTGCAGGGACCATGCGCTAGTTTGTGTGGTTTGTAGCAATAGTTGTAGTAGTAATACTGCATTAGCTTTGCATCTGCAGTACATATCAGTTGATTACGAAGTGGGGGTGAAGATCCTCCATCTATCTATTCTCAATCTATCATTTTTCCTTACTGAACTTTGATACACCATATCTAAAGGAATAAACAAATTATTAAATGAATGAGGTGCTTAGCTCTATGAAGACTACAGCAATTATTTAGTTTACTGACTCCTCTGCTGAGCATCTGTAGACTACTTCATGTGTAAGACCAATGAATACAAGGTTCTTCTGACAGAACATTTCATGTCAAGCAGTTATTTCTTTAAGAGAACACATGATAGACCTGCTCATTGCAATCATATTCTGCACATGTATGTATATTATAAGGATATCTCAAAACAGAAAACTCATACAGTGCCACAGTTTATTTATGATTCTGATATTCACTGTGTTGCAGTCTATATTTCAGCCTAGAGGTACAAAGCTCAAGTATAACAAGGGAGATTGCCAGGAAAGAGGTAACTTCTCTAAAACTTCCTTCTAATATTTTTTCCAGAGTCATTCTGTAGTTTGCTTTGAAAGCTTTGGCTTTGAGGAAATATATGGGTCAGCTATGTTCTGTGAACATCTTCCTTCCCACCAGCTCCCCTAATCACAGAATCACAGAATGGTTGAGGTTGGAAGGGACCTCCAGAGATCACCTGGTCCAATCCCCCTGCTCAAGCAGGGTCACCTAGAGCACATTGCACAGGACCACATCCAGGCGGGTTTTGAATATCTCCGAAGAAGGAGACTCCACGACCTCTCTGGGCAGCCTGTTCCAGTGCTCTGTCACCCTCACAGTAAAGAAGTGCCCCCTCATATGGAGATGAAACTTCCTGTGTTTCAATTTGTACCCATTACCCCTTGTCCTATCGCTGGCTACCACTGAGAAGAGTTTAGCCCCATCCTCTTTACATTGTCCCCTCAGGTATTTGTACAGGTTGATAAGATCTCGTCTCAATCTTCTCTTCTCTAGGCTAAACAGGCCCAGCTCACTTAGTCTTTCCTCGTAAGATAGATGCTCCAAAGTATCTATAGATAGATGCTCTAAACCACAGCTCAATCTGCACAGCTAGCAAATGCTGTAGACTGCAAACTTATCAAGAAGTTTCCAGATGCAAATGAAGGGGTGAGAACATTAAAGTCATATATGTGTAAATTATTGACTGAAGTGCAGCAGCAGTATAGCTGTCTGTTCCCTCTCATTTTATCAGCTGTGGAGCCCCTGCAAAGCTTGTTCCTCCATCAGGAAGGATTCTATGTGCCTTCCTTCACTGCCTGTGACCAGTGCTGGGGCAAGGATCTGTGTCTGAGCAACTTACACCCCAAATATAAAGGACAGCAAGTGGAGAACTAACATTTTTAATTTGCAGCTGTGCGCCTGAAAATAACCTCAAAGCTGAATGTACGAGAACATCTATGGTTTCTTACAGAGAGAGGTATTTCTTGTTTGTTTTTGCTGAACACAGATGTTCATTATTATGGATGTTGAGGCGTTCCTGACTCCTCTCGAATACCTTGTTTAACTCCTGTCACAGCAAGCAGTGTGAGCCCCCACTTTGCCAAGCCCTGAAGTTTTTGGCTGCAGTTTTAAGCCATAGCTTAGCTGCAGCTATTTTGGAATAACTAGCTAGAAGAGATTCAAACGGGTTATGTGAGTTTGATGCGCTCCAGCTTTTACTTTCCTATTCGTGCATTTTAATCACCAGCAGAGGACTTCCCTCTGCCAAGCTGAACAAACACAGACCCTTCCTCAAGATCTTTTGAGCCGAAACATGCAGCTGCACTGTGCTGACCATACAGGTCAAGCTTTCAGCCACCAGGCGGGCAAGCAGCTGCTGTGTTCCTGGGGGTGTCCAGCAACCTCGTTTGAGTTGTGGGCTCATCACTGCTTCACTGTTAGCAATGTCTAACCTGAGCTCTGGATGTCTACACAACCAATCTGCAGCACCATGTACAAATAAATATCCTAACAGATAGTGATCTGCAAAAGTCTTTGGTGAAAGCCAAGCAATTCCTGCTAGGCTAACCTTAAAATACAGTTGACTCTTGTTGTTTGGATGCAATATGTATCTGTACATAAGGAACAGCCTGATTTACTTCTCCAGACACACTTTTCATTGAAAAATATTATTCAAAAAATATTCAGTACTATTCAAAAGAGGTAAATACTAGTGGTGTTTTAGAAAAATCGCTGAGTTTTCATCAAAATTCATATGAGAATTCTTTTGAAAGAGTTATCAGAAATTAATTTGGGTTAAAGCTTTTTGACCTTATTTCCATTTTTTTTAAATACAGGAAGTATGTAAAAAAAAAAAATTAAAAATAAGCTGTAGCTCTGGATTGGGAAGTTGGAATAGAAACAACTTTTACACTTCTCTTTTTTCACCAGCCTCTTGTGAGTTTGGTGCAGATGCCTTCTAATGGTTTCACCTGAAGAATTTATACATGTAACTAAAGGGAACAACTTGATACTCACCAAAGAGCATTGTAGGAAAAGGGCTTTACAGGGAATGCTGCTGTTGCAGTTTTGGGCCATTCAAAGTATAAAATAATAGAGCATATACACAAACTGTATGTGTAATTAGCAAAATGACAGCTTGGTGAAAAAATAATCTAATTCCTTCTTCAGTAGCGTTCTGTGCTGAATGAATGTAGTTGTATACTTTTGTCTTCATCTTTAGTTGAAAATTCAGTATCTGACCCAAAAGGGTTTGCATTCAAAGATGTATCAGAAATTCTGAATTCTGTTCACATCTCTAGCAAGCAAAATATTAGTAGGATTGTAGATTACTGAGTCACACCTTGTCATCTACAGTACCCTGAAGAGGAAAAGAACATCTTCTTTATCGTTAAAATTGCCCAAAGGACAGAAAGGGACTTCTATAATAAGTTCTGTGTACTTTCCTCAGTTTGGAGAGGGAAGATAGAGGTAAAATAAAACTCATCATTTAAATTATTATCACCTTGACATTAAATTATTTAAAAAGTTTAACTGAAAAGCAGCACTATGGCTATATTGTTGTAATATTAAGAGGAAATGAGTTAAGTTTAAAGTTTTCTAAGAATTTCATAGTTCATTTATGAGCTAGTTCTCCTTCGCCCTTTCAGTAAGCAGAAAGGATTTTCTCAAGAATTTGAAAGCAGAGGAATTATTATATTGACAGTACATGATTAATAAAGTATTAGAGGCCAGCATTCCTACTCCTGTTCTCAGTGCCTCATTCACAAGTCCATTTGTTTCTTCACTTTTCTGATATTGAACCTCTCCTCATTTACAGCTCCCTCACAGTTCTTGACCATTTTCAAGCACAATGATATTGTAAGCCAAATTTTCCAAACCAGGATCCATTACCATGGGAATGTTACATTCTAGCTCATACATGGAAATTAAAAGGTGTACAGGTCTGTCTGAAAAAAATGGCATTTTGCATAAAACACAGTGTCTACTATATCATTCTCAATTTCAGGAAGTTTGATTTGGGTAAGTAGAGGCAGGTGCTCTTTGCTATCACACCTGCATAACCTGAACGGTACCTTCAAGGAGCAGGCAGCTGCTACTTTGTGACCATTTCATCAAATTTCTAGATGTCCATATAAATAATGATATGTCCTGCATCATGTAGATATTCCAACAGTAACTGCGGAAGATCTCTCTGTTTTACAAATAATATTTTAGCAACTGAGCAATTTTTTGTAGAAAAAGTCAGTAAAATCGCCAGCCAGTGCTATCATTTCAGACTGATATTTGATTACCAATTCTACAATTCCCCAAATTATATACATATTGCAAGCTTTTGCTTTGAATCTTACCATGGTTGGTACTTTTTACAAAAGTCACACTTCAAAAAATTTCATGATGAGTAAATCTCAAGTTTTAGAGTTTATGAGGGAATTCTGGTAGGTTTGTTTTGTTCTTTGCTGCAAAGAAAAGCTTGAGAATGTGGGTCCCTAATCCTAATAAGAAGAACCCAAGTAAAACTTTTTTTTAAGTTTTTGTTAACCTAAGTTCCTGAACTTGTCTCATAACCTCTGGACAGTGAGGTTTGTCATTAAAAAATTACTGCAAGCAAGAACCGAAGATTGAGCAATGTGGCAGCTCAAATCAGTTGCATTTCAAATAATTCATTCAAAAGTAAATGTCTTATGGACACAGTTTATTTCACACTTTGGAGACGTGATAACCAAGCTTATGTCACACATGAGGATAATGCATTTCTTTAAATCTTGTGAGCCATACAAAATCTTATCATGCTTTGCCCGTATGGGTACATAAGCTTTTCTTCATGCCTTATTGCTACTTCCATTGGCTAGTACAAGTGAAAAATCTGTTATAATTTGCCAAAGCTGCTTCTTGAAAGAAACCTACAGACCTGTCCCCTGCCTCCTTCTACAGGAGTTTGAGTCATCAGTCTGCTTGCTGTATAAATGTAACACTGAAATTGCCAATGAACCATAGCAAAGGAGTTCATGTTTCTGCTTAGAGTTGCAAATTATCTGCACAATGGAAAGCAGAAGGCAGCTGTGGCTGGGACACCGGAGCTGGCAAAGTTTGTGTCGCAGATACACAGGTCTGCCTGTCACACACACTGGCTGCAAATTGCATTCAGCTTGTATTTTAATCGTGAATGTCCTTGAGGAATTTTCTTATTACTAGGGAAGTCCTGAATTTAACCAAGCATGTAGCCATGTATAACTTGTATATCCTGAGCTTTATTTGTAATTATTGCTGACATGAAAATATATATATATATTAAAATACTTTAATTCTATGTTTTTTCATTGAAATTATGTCATTTAAAGTCAAATATAGCTCCTATTAAAATTAAATTAGTCTTTCCTGTAACCAGAGAGACAATTGTATACTCTTACTTATTCAAGTAATACAATAATAGCATAAAATTTACTTAAACATATAGAAGTATCTATATTATAAATTAATCATTAATTAGCAGTAACCTAATGCCTTACCTTACAACCATGCTTTTACTTACCACTTTCAATGTAAGAAGGTATCTATACAGTATCCTAGAGACTAAGTTTAACAAAATGCTTTGAGGATTCAAACGTCCTTTTGGGCTTAGCTCCTATAAAGAGCATTTGCTATTAAAAGGCCCAAGAGATCATTTTTATAACAAAACTTTTCATGAAAGAAGTGCATTTTTAAAAAAAAAATGTTATATATATATAAAAGCAAGATTTCTGAGTTTTTCTGGTTCTGATGTTTTGACACAAGTTAAAAAAAAAACTGGTAGCAAGAGAGAAGAGACGTTTTCAGGGTGTATTAGAAGCATCTTGCTCTGAGTCTTTGTGTAAATTGAAAAACAACAGATAATTTCAATCTGATTCAGCTCTTCCAGGAAACTAGTTTCAGTGCTCTTAATTTAAGAGACTGAAAAATACACTCAATATGACAGACAAATATAATGCATTTATTTTTTCAGCTGCAAAATACAACTGAAACCAACAATAAACTGTATTTCAACCATTGCAAATTATTATTCGGTAAATCAGAACTAGCTTGTAAAAAATCTTCAAGACCCAGTATTCCCCAAAGGGTCCGAGACCAACTTTCCCAAAGGATTTAATCAAATTACTTGGTAGTAATTTTCAACATAGAAAGGACAATTTACAGTGTATTACAGTTTGGTCAGCCTTTCCTTGCTCCTCCAGAAAGGTGTATTGGCTTGTGCCCTGAAGGCTGTGTCAAGTCATGCAGAACCCAAAAAATTACTTCCTAGCCAATAACTGAAAGAAATGTTCCTGCAGTCCCTATTCTGCTCCATGAGATGTCAAAGCACAGCCACCTCTAAAAGATTAAAGGGAGAACTCATGAGCAACTCATTAAGAAAGGGGGAACCACTCAGTCATTTCTACTTTAAAGTTATCCTTCAACTCAAGCAGCATAATTTCATTTGCAGGCTGCAATTAAAGCTATAATTGGGTTTTGACTAGATTGCAGACTTATGGGGTGGTTTTAGGTTGCTTCTTTAAAAACACTGGTGGTAACACAAAGTGTTGCTAATTTTTGAGTGTGGTAAACAGTGCAAATAGGTAAGTCACCAAGTATTGGAAATACTTCTTGGACTAGATTGGAATTTTACATAATCTGCAATCTCATATATATTTAAAAAAATAAATAAATAAAGAAGTTGCAGGAAACTTTTATGTACCCTGGATTGGTGCCTAACATATTCCCTCTGGATTTAGATGGTAACACACACAAAAAAAAACAATGTAGGCTTTGTCTTCACTGCTTAAAAAGCTTAATGTGTGTGTGTGTGTGGCTTTTTACCTTTAGGTAAGCAATGTTTGTCACCCATCCCAAGGAAAAAAAAATAGGGAAAGGGAAAGAAAGCATTTATTTTATGGGACAGGGAAACGTGACAACATTAATCCAAATTTGGACAATAAGGTTGACTGCAGTGAGTTTGCCTCAAAATGAAAGTAAATTGGCTTATCATCACTGCATTTTATCTTGGTATAGCTCTCATGCCTTCACAGTCTCAAAATGCAACATTTTCCTTCATCAGAAATGCCTGTAATCTCAAGCAAGTGCTTGTTTTCAGGCTAACGCCTGTAACGTACCTCAGAAGCCCTTCCCACCTACCTTACATCCAGGATGAGTATTCAAACAAATTAATTAAGTGATCCCTGAAAGACTAACACCTGCTAGCGGGATCGTGGCATTCACTTAGAATTTTTCAGATTGTCTTCATCTAAATATTTAAAAATATTATAGTCTAGTATTTTGATCACTTCCAGATCAGACAAAGAACCACGCAGGACTATTCTCTCAAAGGATCTCCAAAGCTCACCATTTAAACTAACGTAAAAATGAGAGAAATTTCCCTCGCACACAAATAATGAGTTTTCTCATATAAACATAAAACAGCAAAGGAATTTCTAATTCACTGCAGACTTTACTAGGCTCAGATATGAGTTCAGTGCGTGCCGTATGCACAGCAGTTTTGTTCAAGCAGGGGTCAACAGTCCCTCAGCCATAGGGTAATGTAAATTGTTACTCCTGAGAAAATTGTGGTTAAACTGCACGCCCCAGGCAATCACAACAGTCAAGTTGGGATGGTCTTTCCATCCCCAGGGCACTCATCCCTCCGCAAAACTCTGCCAGTGAGGCTTCTGCTCCATGTTTCCCAGCAGCTGGCCACGGGGAATTTCTCCAATTTCACTGTCTTCCACATCAGATATGTCAGAACAGCAACTAGGAATAAACCTGGGTAGCAGTGGAGCTCTTCTTCAGGCCAAGGGCACGCTACAAATGTCCACTGGGAGAGCAGCAGGCATGGTCTCCAACCAATGCACCTGTGTTGGCAGAAGCTCCTAAATGGGTGCAATTAAAGCAACAAATCTGCACATTCACTGAGACCAGCATTAGTTTTTATTCATGGATGCTCAGGAATAAACTGCACTGGCTCGCGTAGCACTTTGCAAGTGCCAGCTACAGTTTTGTCACCTTCCTTCTCTAGAGCATGCCTCTGCTGATGAGCTTCCCATTTCCCATAGACGCCCGCACAGATGCTCTCCCTCCTCCTCCTCCTCCTGTCTAACTGTTCAGTCGCAGGGCACGCAAACAGCAGCAGTGACTTTCATTTAATTGGTAGAAGGAATGCTGACTTCAGTATTTCGGGAGCTTTGTGTTAATACAGCAAACATCTGATCTCCTGTTTAGGAAAATCAGCCTGAGAAGTTTTGCTAAAAATAACTGTATCAGATAAATCTAATTGTGACCTTGGTTTTTTTTTCCTTTTTGGCACTAGTACACTCCCTCACATTCTCAGCTTTTGCAGCAAGTGCTGTTTTGATTATTATAAAGCAGAAATAGGTCAGGAGATAAAAATATTTAATACTTCAAAAAAAACCTGGACCTGTTATAGTTTACCTGTAGGTTGGCAAGTCACAGAGTAGTTCACTTGACAGCACAGCCAAACTGTCAGCTCACGTGCAGTACTTGTGCCTACTCTTCTGTTAAGAAATTATTTTAGAAATTGTTACCAATAAGAAATGAATATTTTCCTTTTTCTCCAACAGCAATTTTGAAATACAAGCAAAGTTTTATGGCAGAGCTCCTAAGCTATTGTAAATTACTGGAATTCCTGTAAAAGCAAGAGAATTAATGCTGGCCGATGATGTGACCCTATAACTATAGCACCTGCATGCTGAGCCCTGTGGTAGACCTCTCTCTGTGTTTTTTTTTTTTTTCAGTATTTGCCACAATTAAGCAGTTTAAAGATTTTTAAAGTTAAAACTTGGGTATCATTGAAGAGGTTTTTGTTTTCCTCCCTGTGTCTTTTCCTTGGTAACGATCAGGAGAATATATTTGGATTCGGTTAAAAATACAATTCTTGTGTTTCCTTCGAGGTTTCTGCAGCGTTTGGCTCCAGCCCTGCTGACTAGCAGGGAGCTGATCTCTGACAGGGAGGGGAGGAGGGAGTTCTGCCTTCTGCAGGGCTTCGCATGCGTCACGGGGATGCTGTTATAGTGTCAGGATTAAAAAATGTTGCTCTCCTTTTGTTGGTCGATATTGCAAAATGCTTCATGACATTTCTTCTGTGTGTTTTGGGAGAGATCTGTTTTAGTCTTGGACTATGCTTTTAATTGGAACAATATCTTCTATCTAAGGAGCTTAGTTAAGATTATATTTGTTTCATGTATAGATTTGTTCAAGGAAATCTCAAAAAAAGATTAGACATAAGCATTGAGTTTATCAAGCAGGCCTATGTCTGGATTAGATTATAATTGTCTTCTGTTCAGTTAGTCAAATATTTTCCTGATCACTCATCTAGAATATTACGTTTTCCCTTCTTCTTGTGGTTTTCTCTTCCTTCCTTGTGGCTACAACTCTAATTTTTCTTCCAATAAAAGCTTTTGGCTTTCATTTATTGGCTTACACTAAGCAAATAGCACACAGACACTGAGACATTGTCAGCTTAATAAGTACGAAATAAATCCATCCGCATCACCTAAGTACATGTATGAATGTGGATATGCGTAAGCATCAGATCACACTGTTGTAATTAGTGTCACTTAATAGCTAGATCTTAATAATTGGAATACAGCATCTTAGTAACTGGAAGTGGCCTGGCAGTGGTTACTGTCCGAACATCATCACTGCCATTTTATTTACACCAGGGCTGCTGGAGTCCTGCAAGCGAGGTAGGGCTGGGCAGGAGTCCCTTGGTGACCTTCTGTGGTCAGGCTAGGCACGAAACCCATGAATGCTGCCCAAGCCGTTGGGAAACGCTAGGAGCTCTGCCTGAGTAGTCACTGCAAAGGCAATTGGTGTTCATCACTCGCTTGCACTCAGGCTCTGGTGTGAGAACAAAGAAATTCAGGAGGCTACATCTAGTATAAAATTTCTGTAGATCTAGAAAGAGATGTAGACCTTGAGACCTTCCATGTGTGACTTTTAGGAGACTTGGTTCCAAAAGTGAATATCCTATTTGTCTTTCCTTTTTTTTTTTTTTTCTTCTGTCATGCTCTGGCCTGTGCATGCCTTTCAGTTTAGCGAAGCTGAGCTGCTCAATTCTTCTCTATGTCATCAGTGATAATACGAAATAAGACCAGATACGAAATGAATTGCTGCTGTGTCCAGGAGGCAAACTCAAGACCGTTACCATAGCTCTTTGTTGGTGAGCCAGTACTGCTGGAACTAGTGATACCATTGCCATTTACGTCCAGAGAAGTTGGACTGAGCTTCGGTGTGCAATTCATGTGAGACCTTTGCCTTCCAAGGCAACTGCAATTTATTTGCAGTTGCAGAGTTTTCAAAGAACTTAGTTTAAAAGAACTTACAGCACTCTTTATCTATGACATTTTCTGGATTTCCCTTTTTCATAAATTTTGCATACCCCCAGTAAAAGTCTTTATTTTTCTTTCCCTACTTACCTTTCTTCGTCACTGTGTTCCTCACTCTGGGCAAAGCAGATGCAGCAAGTGAAATCATTGACAAAAACAAACCTGAAAATACAGGAAGATTTTTCCTGTTTGTGACATAAAATCTGCTTAATGGGTGAAGAATAGTATCTGCTTCGTGCTTCATGTAACTTTCAGTGATGCCTTAGGCAATGTTGCTAAGTATGGATACCTTCTGTTCATCTTCCAGAGTCAGCTTCCTCAGATGAAAACAATATTTAAATGGACAGATTGGGTTTTCAATATGTAAAAAAGTGATTATTCTCCGTTGGAATCTTGTGCATTGTATATAGAATGTGTTCAGTGTTTAAGCTGATTGTTTAGAGCTAGTTTACCATGAAATATCAACAAACGTACCATTTTGAGCCAACTTGTTCTTTTCTTCAACATAAACAAATCTGCAGCAAGTCTGCCCCATTTATGTTGCTCTTTACTTAAACTACTCTTGGGAGACTCCAGATTGCTAGAATAAAAGGCTAGTGAAAGCTTTTATATAAAAGTAATTGTATGACATTTAATTTTTATAGTTTATAAAGATATTCAAAATTCTTGCTTTTTTTTAAAGTTTTTTTTGTTTTGTTTTTTGTTTTTTTTCGAAACCTTTGTTTTATACAGAGCTGTCATAAATAGACTCAGCAGCCAGTAACATCATTGGGCCCTCAGTAGACTAGAAAACATCTGCCTGTTCTGCCATACTCAGAAAGGGCTCTAGAGATTCCCTTGACTAAGACAAAATAAGAAAATGTACTTCTTTTGACAAGTTGAAGTAAGCCACTTAATAAAGCGTACTTCATTTATAATCAAGTCTCCTCCCATTCCTACTTTATTCCAGCTGGTATCTGATTTTTCAGGTGGATCTAAATATTCATTTGTTTGCTTTAGCTGTGTTTAATATGGCCTTAAAGCTGCAGATCTGGATGCTGACCTGGTGTCTGCCTATGAGTTGCTGGTGAGACAGAGCTGAACTTCCTGTTGTTTGTGCCGAAACTGCTAAAATTGTGTTTTTCTGTTTCACAAAAGCAGCTGAGTGCAAAAAATTTTATAGCATGTAGTAAGTGGATATCATCAGCTGAAATGTACTCCAAATCAAAGAAAAAAAAACAAATAAACACCTGTTCAGATGAGCTGAGTACTAGTTTTAACGTTTTACTTTGATTCTAAACAGACAACTTAGGAAGGAGCTAAGCTTTTTTTTTCTTTTTCATTTACTAGAAGGGTAATTGTTGAATAAAGTTTTATTTGTGGTTTATGTTGTTGTTTTTTTTCTTAATTTGGTTTCTTGAACTTTGAATAAGGGATAAGTATGAGAAGTATCAGTTTCCTGGCTATAAGGCGGAGAGGGGAAGGTCACTGCTGGCAGTAAAGACTTTTTTTAAAAAGCTACACAAAAGAAAGCTTTGACTGTTCAGAACTATTTAAATGTATTCAGTGTTTTTTACAGACTGGAAGTGATGAGTATGCCAAGTTGAAAGTGCAGATTTCTAAGAATGCTTGATACAAAATGATGGTGTTAACACTGGACTGCAAGAAAGTCCAAAAGTGGGTGCCTTTTGGGAATCTTGCTACAATAGTCACAAAAAAAATAAAAAATAAATAAAAAATAAAGACTTTGTTGTTTTAAATGTAGCCCTCATGAGTAGATTGCTGAGATAAAAGAGAAGGTAACCTGAAGAACTTGAAACTGTTATAGTGGGAAAATTCCATCTAGGTTCAATGAAGATTTTTGTTTAATTTTTAAACATTGGTCTAATCACTTTCTATGACTAGCTTTATTTCAGCAATCAAGGAGCTGAATATCCTGTACTGCAGTTGAGTAAGCTCTGAGAGTCAATCCCTTGGACAGCTGAAGATGTCAAATAAATATGTAAACTTCCAATCTGATTGAGTTCTAATACCAGTAAACAAACAGCTCAAGGGCTTAAGAAGTACTGCTTATTTTTTATGTGATATGGACTGTGCTGCTAATCAGTTGTGGTATATTTCTGTCTTTCAGATTTACCACTGGATTATAGATTTACACGATTTTCCTCAAATAGCTCAGCAACTGCTGGGTACTACCCAAGCCCTCCAAGAGCACTGCTGCCAAGTGAGGAGTCAGTGACTATGAAATAGGTTGTTGGCTTGTCCTTGAATAATCCTGTGGTCCTTTCTTAATTGCTATCGAATGCTAATTGGTGAAAATGTTGTTTGATGCTTCATAAAATAGAATGATGGATTAAAGCAGACTGCTGTGTAGACTTGTGTTTCCCTTGTTTCTCTAGTCCAGCTGGGACAGGTGAGCGATGCACGTTTCTGTGTAAGTCCCCTTACCACCACTACCTTTCACACAGTTATTGGCTTTTTCCATGCACTGCTCAAATGCTTTAAGAGAAATGTACTATTAATAACTTATCCCAAGTTACATTTTAAATTTTCAAGGACATTTTCACTACTATGCCTATTTAAGGTGATGCCGTTGCTGCTGTAAGCCCCAGGAAAGGCATGAAACTAGACCTTCAGGAATATCCCATTAAGAATTACCTTGGACATCCCAGGTAATCACAGTAGATCAGTGTTTTGCGTGCTCTGAGGAATTTATTCTCTTGCTATCTAAACAAAGAAGAGAATTATTTTACTCTTCTTGGAGATACTGAGGCCCAAAGAGAAAGATGCATCATAGCCAAAAAGAGACTTGAATGGAATTTAGGCAGCTAAATACAGATTTGTCGTCCTGAAAGCCTTGCGCACATGCCTTGTACTCCTGAAAGTGCCTAACCACTGTTTCAGCAGTAAGATTCTCTACGTGACTCCTCCTCCTTTAGTCTCCAATACCTCAATGTCAGAGCTTTTCTGCAGTATAAGGGAAACCTGTGCACAGTACCCTTTTCAGCTGGAATAGACTCAAACCCACATTTTCCACCTTCCTGGAAAATCCTTCCAAGAGTAGGAAGGATATAGCACCAAGCTGCATCCATCCGTCCTTGCTAAGTGCCGCCTAAGCCCAGAAGAGAAGCAAGACTCAATACATAAGCTGAATATGTGTTTTCTTATCGGCTAATTTACGCAAACAGGCATCCTGTTCTCTGTGGATTAACTCCAAAGACCTGGTTCTCCAGCACATTGAGCAGGGAGCCTTTGGCGCTTAACAGAGGGTGACTGGTGCAAAAACATGTCCAAGACATTTGCTTAGCTAGCAGTTTTGTCCAGGCAAACTAAGGTAGCAAAATTTTGAATAATTTTCCCTCCAAGTTTAAAGAACAATACACAGAAACTCTTTCCTTTGTTGCAAGAAAAGCCCACAATAAGAAGTTACTTTCTTAGGCCCAGACAATTCTAAGAATGGATTTGACTTGTGATAACTCCTGACTTGTGTCAAAGCTCACTATTTTTGCAGCTTTACCAGTTAAAATATTTTGTGTCAGAAGCAGATGCAAACACCATCCTGCTTCATTTCAGAGATACCAGTCTTTGTTTCCATACTTTTTCCTACCTTTATATCAGTAATATAGGGATGTTATTTTAAAATTCCTGCATACTTACAAATGATATGCAACTTTTCCACTTTAACATTTAGCATTGGTTTTTGGAAGGAAAAATAAATGAGAAAAAAAATTGAGCAAAAGTCCTTAAAACAAGGCGGTGAGGAAGGAAAATGAAAGTGCCATTCTCCTCCTCTTAAACCATAGGCTGAAAATACTTGGCTTAAGAAAGTAATAAGTAAAATACTTGTGTTTAGTTTGAAATATTTAAATTAGCATCAAAAAAATCAGCTAACTCCTTGGTTCCTGGCATCTCAGTATTTTTTTTTTTTTAATAGAAAGGTGACAGATTCTAAGGACAGTCTGAACAAACAAGACTCACCAGAAAAATAGATGTTCAGACTTAGCTGTGTGGCAGCAGTACCCATTTCTGACAGAGGCCGTCACTTGCCATTTGTACTTCCTGCCAGAAGGGTCACTTAGTAGCAGAGAAAGAAGTTAACAACAGATGCTACTGTAAGCAAGACCCCATGTGTCTGTGGTTACAGAAAGAGTTAGGAAAAATAGTTGAAGCATTTGCCAAAAACGCTTATTAAAGAATCTCTGAAGATATTACAGGTCTTACTACAAAGCCCTCCAAAATGAAACACGACATTTTCTTTTAGGTTGAATGAAAAGGTTTCATAAACCTAGACAATTTTTCTGGTCTTTCCAAAAACATTTGTCGTCCCAGTATTTTCTGACTCAGCCACCAGCTTGAAAAGTTTCCATGTGCTCGGCAGTGCTGATGGGGAGAGGCCTGGCTGCCCAAGCGGCCGCAGGAGGGGAGGCTGGCAATGGAGGACCTTCAGGAGGGCAACGGGTGCTGTGGTGACTGGGCAGCTCTTGGGAATGGAGCTGGCGTGGAGGCCAGGGAGAAGAAATGCAGATGGCAGGAAATTGGTAAAGCTGGCCATATTGAACAAGACACTGTAAAGACACAATCTTTGCTTCTTTCTTCTTTCTCTCCTTTTTTTTTTTTTTAATTATTTTTTATTATTTTTTTATTTGAACACTTGGAAATCTCAGACGTTTCTTGGATTCTGCTGTGAGAGACCAGTGACAGAAAGATCACTGAAGTGCCTGCAAAATTATCTTATGTATCAGCAGGGAGACATAAAGTTGAAAAGATTCATAAAAATCACCATGTCTGTTTATGTAGCCCTGGAACCAGCAGTTTGGCTTAAAACCTGAAATGATTAACAAGTGTCTTTTGGCATCTGCTTTGGTACAAGGCACGTGTGTCTTAATTTTAAAATAAAGAGAATTTATTTGTGAAAAAAAATATACGTTCTCCGAGTTTACTTTGCAGCTGAGCAGCAAAAAGAAAAAAGGGGGATTAGGTCATCCCAAATTAGTGCAAGGAGAGATCGGTGCTGCAGCCTCCAAGAAAGCAAAACTTGATTGATTCAAAATAACATACATAAATCAACCAAAACCTAGTTTAAATTAACACCTGTAATAAAGTAATACCTTTAATACTATAGGAAAGTCAGCTTTGATGGAGAACAGAGTCCACTGTGTTTCCTGAATAAGACTTGTTCCAGGAAAATAAAGGCTTCTTAATTCCCGGTGAGTAAAAGTTAAATGCAGATAGCTTATCTGTGTGGTAATCACAGGACATCGCTAGACACAGGCTTTGCTGAGGCCAGCACTTCCCGAGGCTGCTGGAGGCCCTTTAGCTCGCTTGAGTCCCGTAGCTGCCTGGAGCCCAAGGTGTGTGAAGGGGCAGTAGGGCTGGAGCGATTCCTAAGGGAATTCCCAGGAAAATCTGTTTGCTTGAGTAAGCTACACTTGAGATAACCACGCTGGTGATAGGCACCAGAAACCATCAATCCTAAAACTGGTTAAAACCTGGAAGTAGCAGCTAGCCATTGTCCAGGCTGGCGTGACAGCTACAGACATAACCTACCTGGGGAAATACCATCTAATCAACAGGGACATGGTAACATGAAAAGGGGGGTTCTGACACAGGTAGGCAGGTCTTTGGGGATGTGGAAGGACACCAGGGCACCTGTTGTCAGATCTGGCTACAACCAGGTTGCAGACCAAGTAACCCCCAGCAAAGGCTGAGTTACCACATATCAGAACAGAGATTACTCTAATTCAAAACTTGTGTTTTCCTGCGAAACAGTCATTCTCCTGCAGAAGCCTTCTTTCCAGGAGTCCTAATCTAACCTAAGGGAGGAGTGGGGCAGGGCCAACACCTGTTGCCCTGTCAAAACAAATGGTTTCCAACCTGGCCTTGGAAGGGTTCTGTTTCCTATGGTTGCACAGTCGCATTTTCTAGCTGTGTGGAGCAATATACAGTTAGTAATCATCCTTTCTTACCATCAGTAGGCGTGATTTTACATTCCTCACAGTGGCCTTGTTTGAAAAGTGCTTGGCCGTTACTTGTCCAATCACATACCCAGTAAATATTGTAGCTTCAGCTTTTAAGTCTTTCCTCCCGGGGCCAAGCATACATTAAATCATAGCAAGGCAAATGACAGCAGAGTGTAACAACATATAGATTGGTATGGAGATGCCAATAGTCAGAATGTAATGGCTAAACTTCAACCTCAATGTTCTTGTGCCAGCACAGAGGACAAAAATATAGTGAGTGTAAAATAAGCTTTTGTACACAATATTAATGTTTTACAGTAGTGAGAGTTTCTCAGAAAGTACGGTTTAGAAATAAAGTCAGTACTATGCAAAAAGGTAGAAGTCTCCTGCATTGCAACATAACAGCTAGGGATCTGACACGAAGACATTGCTTGCCCAGAGTCCTTGCATTTACTAGGTCTTTGAACGTCCCTGGCAAACAGGTATGGCATGGCGAAGCCATATGCTGCTCCTCGGCATTACGAAAGGAGAAGTAACGAGTTTTCTGGCAGATCTGAAGCAGCTATTTTCATTTGGTACATTTAAGCAACTGACTTGAAGACAAAATATTCCTCTTTCTGTACACATACTTGGAGGCAGATAGTATTTCATCTGAAGCGTAGCACCAGATTTAGGAGCGAAAGCACTAAGCTAAACTAAAGGAGCCTTATCTCTGCAGAGAGTGCCAGCTCTAATGGTATAATGGCGATAATGGTGTAGCCGCAGACATCCATTGTTACCTGCCCAAGAACCACCCCTTCCAGCAGGCACGCAGGCCCCCAGGAAAAGGCTCAGGCCCACTATCAGTCCTGTTTCCTGTAACTGTGTTTTCTGCAGTTCTGAGTAAGTACAACATCAAACTTCCTCAGTGAGTCACAGGAGAGAAAAATTGTCCAAAAAAAAAAAAAAAAAAAGGGGGTTATCTTCAGAAAGATTTCGGTAAAAGGAACAAATCCTGCTTTTCCGTAACCATTATAAATAGAAATGCTTACTTAAAAACTGAGCATGGATTAAGGCCAAAGTAAGATGGAATCCAGGAAGTTAAACAGACTTGGAGATTTCCAGGTCAAAAATCTTGACATCTTTACAGGGCAAACTGGGGATTCCTGCGTGCAGGTCAGTGGACTGGTGTTGTGGCCAGAGTGACCAGTCATTTTCTCGAATGTAGGACAAAAGTCTAAGGGAAACTTTTGGGGGATGAGCTGGATGCCCTCAGCAGTTTTCTGACAGGCATGGCAAGACCACAGAGGTTTTGGAGCTGACCAGATGTCACAGTTCACAGAAGGGCAAACATCTGAAGCACCACGTCTAACTTCTGCCCCCGCTGTAGCTAAACCAATTTAATCAGAACTGTGCTAGAAATCCCTCGTGCTTCCCACTCACCCTGCCAGAGCTCACACGTAGTTCTCTCACACATGGTTACAACAGCTTTTAAATATTTGCACTGGGGTGAGAAACCATCCCAGCCACTTCAAAACCATGTTACGGCTTCCATCCTTTTGCAAATTACAGGGTGCAAGGCACAAAATGGCAGTGGCACAAGTGGAATAGCAGGCTGTGCAGCACCTACCACAGATCAAGATGCCCCAGACAGAGCCTCCCTCAGCCAGGAAGGTATTTATATTTTCAGTTGACTACTAAATGCTGAGTGGTTGCATAAAACACTCGATTTGATCTCCTCTTAAAAGACTGAAGAATTTATATTCCTTTTAAGACTGGAGAAAACAATCACAAAATATCTTACACTCTGTATACAGAACAAAACAACAACAACAACAACAAAAAAAGATGTCCTCATCCAAAATTTATGAGAGTGGTATTTTGAGAGTATCTTTTGGGAAAACTAGTCCATTAACATTCAATAGGGCTTGTTACGTTACAACACGAATGCAACTCTGAAGACTGTGATTCCATGTACCTAATACATTTCTATTAAAAAGATCAACCTTTAAAGGCTCCACCGGCTCCAAGGAATGAAAGTATCTAGGTGAATATAGTAACTCTTTTCTTGCCATATCTCAAAACAATACCTGAGAACTGCAGTTTTCTCGCAACACCATGCCCTGGGACCTCAGGCCCACACTGAGAGTTTAAGTGAGTGCTTCTAGGTGCTGAGCAATCTATAAATTATATGAATCCAGAGAAAGAAGATGCCACTTTAAATTTTGTGAAAAGAAACATGAAATGGAGAGACAAAAATTCTTTATCTTATACTGACAGAACACTTCAGAAATATCTACTGGAGAGCTGCTGTTGAAGCAGCTGCAGTGGTGTTAGAAACCGATAGCAGCAGCGAACTTTTATCCCTGTTTTCTCCCTCAAAGCTGCCCAGAGGAAGGGCATGAATGCTCATTCATATGTACATATAAACTGGCAGGAATTAAGGGAAAGGACCCCATGACCTGAGAACTCAGAGACTAAGGGAGTGAGGGAATTATCAGCATTTCATAGGAGGTTGATTTTTTCGCTTGTTTATGTCAGTTAAATAAACTAATCACTTTTAGGAAGTAAGCAGGAAAATCTCTAGATCAGTAGTAACAAGAAAAAAAATGTAACCAGAAGACAACTGCATGAATTTAAGAAAATAGATTTGATAACAGCCATTAATATGACTGTAATTAGGTAGATATTACTAAAATTACTGTAAAAAGCATTTGTATGTACATATATGTATATATGTATGCATATATAGTTGGTGGGGTGATTGCTTCAGAATCAAGTGTACGGAACAGATCACTATGGTATCCCGTAATGCTGTGTATGCAAGTAGTATCTTCAAATGGAAACGAGTTTCTGATGCCTGTGTTTGTGTTTGATCTAGTATCCCACCTTTGAGTCTTGGCTGTAACTGGGGCGCAGCAAATCAGAGTGAGACGATTATGAGGAGAAATGGAGAGTCAGCAACAAGTTCAAATGCAGTCTCTAAGCCACACCTTTTTCATCGACACTTCTCTGGCGTAAGGAGGAAGAGAGACATGGGAGCATGAAATGCAAGTTTTGGGGGTGGGGGGGTAAGTAGGCAACTTTTAACCATTTTCATGAATTCCAGCAGTTGTTTAGTTGTCTGCTGGCTTTCCACGTATGAAGTGACTCCATAAAATAGGTGGATTCAAGCCTTAAAAATTCCATTCATTGAAAACAGTGTGTAACAAATGGAAAACATTATTGCAACATATCTGGCATCCAGAGAGGGAGAATGTGGCTGTCAGCAATAAGGGAGCACTGATGAAGCCTGTCTGTAGAAGGCTTCTCTCGGTATGAGCATTAATGGTTTGTTCTCCCCAGGGAAATACTGCTCGGTTTCTAACACCGCAGAAATTTGGAAGGAAAGATGTTGACATGTTGAGAAAGATCACAGATTTGAGAACATAAAGTAACAAGTTCAGCTGAATGAAAAGCCATATGGTCCCCCTACTCCAACCTGTTCTGATTGTCATAAGAGAAAAGAAAGGATAAGCACTGAAGAGGGAGCAGGCCGGTGAGGCAGTGTGGCAGGTGCTAGGCAGAGATAAAGACAGAGACAGTTGATGTCTACAGCAATGCGAAAGCAATAGAAATGATATTGTCCTCCCACTGGCATAATGGACTCTGCTGCTGAAAGGCAGATACACGTCATTTTTTATTGGAGCCAAGTTCTTTTTCACAATAAGCACCTACATACCTGCTCTATAGATGCTGTCTTCCTGAGATGTCTGAGGACCACGAATCTGTTTCCGGTCACCTGTGCGTTACCTCTCCTTGCTGAGGTTAGTGGTGTTGCAGTTCCCCATTCACTAAGAAATCTGCAGGAATTTTTTCTGATCTGACTTTGTCTGCTGGCCTCAGGCTAAACCAGACTGAACACATGGTGAGAGCTAGAAAGAGGGAAAGAAAGGAAGTGTAAAGCAGAGAAAGATGTTTCATTTACATATAAAGGAGAGCTGTTTAGGAAACACAGCTGGAGCCTTCCCCTTCCAGCTACCCTACTGATACTTTGGCCACCACAATGTAAAGTAGTAAAAGATATCTGTGGGACAGAAAGAACCATTTCCAGTGTGTAGATGTAGCAGACGGATGAAGGAGAAGCGTTTGTTGCACTAAGGCATTCTTCCAATCCCATAAATGTACCTGGTACCTGATAGACCCATAAGAAACACCTGGCTAGATGCTCCCGTGAGACAAATTGTTTTGTGCCACACTACATGTGCCCTAGCCAGAAAGGCATCTTAGTGAGCTTAGAAAAGATTTCCAGATTTCCAATTTTTTCTGCTTCTCAGGGCTGATTTCAGACCACTCCTTTCAATTACTTAGTTTTGGACCTGTGACTGTTTCTGCCCATTGCCTGCACAGCGAGCCAGAGCCCCAAATCCCCAAGTAGTAAATGGTATGAATCATGCAATACTCTCATAAACTTGAAGGACATAGTAGTAACAACTAAGTTAGAACACTGTCTGGTCCACACCCTGCCTGGAAAAGAGGACATAGCCAACATTCCCCCACGTAAGTCTGGAATTAGGATAAATTTTGGAAATTAAAGCTCCCTTCATGTGGCACTAATACGGTCCAGGGGGAACCACCGGGCAGAGCAGCTCAGACCAAGCAGGGCAGGGTGAGCATTGTGCAAGGGTCCAGATTTGCAGTTCTGCAGTTCAGCAACAAGAAGAGGCTGGCCTAACAGTGTTGTCTTAAAGATTTCAGCTCACAATGCTGAGATTAGAAATCATTACATCTGGACAGAAGAGATGAAGGGAACACAAGGGTTACAGTCACAAGAACATCAATTGTTCTGGAGAATTAGTGAAAGAATCCAGAGAATTTTCTATTTTTCTCTCTTTTCATTTGAAGAGTTTTGTCACTTAATAAGAAAAGTAGAAATGCCTCTTACATGGAAATTAGAGTCCAAACACATCACACAGAACAGGACTTTAGTGAGAGGGAGTTACTTTAAAAAAAAAAAAAAGAGGAAAAATAGGAGAAAAAATTGTTGTTGCATAGGCTTGGAAGGAAAAAAGGTGAAAATGGCCAAGACTGTATGTGAAACAGACAGAATGACATACAGCTTCCCTCTGTAAGCTAGCACCTTCAGTCCTAAAGAAAGTCCCACATTCTCACAACTAAGTAAGAACCAAAGGCTTTAAAATGCTTGAAGCATCAGCAGGCATTTCACGTCTCCTCCAGAAAGGATGAGCCATACATCACTGGCTTCATGCCGCCGTGCCGTCTTCCTTTCTCCTTGCCCTAGCACAGCTCTGGGGGCTAGCTCCCCCTTCACATCCTCCTGATCCAGCTGGGCAGTGCAGCGGTGAGGCACAGCGCTCTTTCCTTTTCTGCACCCAGAGCCTTTCCCCTTCTCTCTTTGGGCTCTAAGCCAGCTATCCACAGGGCCGTCTTGGAAGTTGTCACTTCTCCAACATCATTTGCTGTGAGGGGGAAAAAAAGGATAGATGTTGTCAAGATCATTGGTGGACTTTTTGAAGACATAAGTTTTATACTTCTGTGTCTAAGACAGTGACTTCTCTGTGTGTGCAGTAAAAAAACTGCCATTGCTGGAATGGGGCAACCTCTCCCACATACATTTGGCTCAGCCACTAAGACACCAGGCATTTCATGTTCCTGTTAACGTTGCTTGTCATAAAGGCCAAGGAAAAGTAAATAAAGAGCATGAGAGCATGTGACATATGAGTAGAAGAGTTTCTGACCTGAGCAGTTTCAAACAATTTCCATGGAACGTGCACTGCAGAACTAGCCAAGTCAATGGTCTTCAGCTCCAAAAGGTAAATTTAACTCCTCTCCTAAATCCATTCTGGCACAATGCCACCTGAAAGGTCAAATTGCTATATGCTTCACTGTCGCATGATGGAACTTAAGGAAATGATAGCTACAAAATTTATCAATCTCAGTGAGAGCTTTCCAATTTAAAAAAAAAAAAAAAAGGAACAAATGAAAAGGGCTTCTGACACTTGGGAGCAGAGAGGGAGTGAGAGACTTCAGGGACAGAAACACCATGGGAGTGGAAATCATGCGATGATATGTTACTGAGTCAGTCATTCAAACCAACTTGAGTGTTGGTGGCAAGAATAGGCAGCTCGGGGGCGTGATTCATCATCTCCTAAAGAAGACACGAAAAACAGGTCAGATGAATTCTGTTTGAAAGTATCTATTTTTCTCTGCAGTGATAAAGGGCATCTAATGTGACTAGGCCAGAGGTAGTTTATTGGCCAAGCATAGAACAAAAGCGTGTGACACGTTCATTGTCTAAGCAAGGGTTAGATATATACCAGTCAGAATTTCTGCTCCATAAGGTTTTTTTGTTTAATTATTTTACAATCAACTAATTGTCACTGCTCCGGAGTTTTATTGTTTAATTGCTTTCTCCTTGCTGCCCTCAGCAACAAATTCTCTGGTCTGTGGCAAGGCTGGCACATCAGAGAGAGAAGCTCAGCCTTATCAGGTGCAGGTTATAGCCGTTGCTAAAGAAGTGAAGGGCATAGGAAGATCAGAGAGGAGCCACAAACTTGCCTGTGCAAGTAGCACTTTGAACATAATCATGCAAAGCAGGACTAGAAAGGACCTTGACAGGTCGTGTGGTCCTGACCTTGCCTTTAGAGCGAGGTACCTCTTGCTCTGAAGGCAAGCTCCGTCAGACCTTCTAGACCCAAACTGTTCCTGTTAAATACCTGTTTAACTGTTCTTAAGACGCCTTCAGGCACAGAGGTGCCATTTATTCCTGCCAGCTTAAGTTTTATTTACCCTTACAGATACCTTTTTTTTTTTGGTTTTTCTTATTTCGCTTAAATTTCTCATACTGCAACTTACACGCTGCTCCCGGAGGATGTGGATAAGAGATTATTCTCTTCTTTTCAGAAGCTTTTATGTAGCTGAAGGCTGTTATCACATCTTCCTCCAGTCTTCTGCTCCTTAGGCTAATTTTTTCAGTCTTCCTGTATACACAATGCTTGTTAGACCTGGGGTCTTTCTAATTTCTTTTCTCTCTCCACGTGGTCCGCATCTTAAATGAAGGGTGGTGGCTGAAACAGGATACGTTAGTCCACCTAAGGCCTTATTTGCTTAGGGCAGAAGGATTTTTTTCCTGAATCTTATACATAACTCCTCAGATTATACAGAAATGAGTGTAAAACCAAAGAATTCTTAAGAAATGCTGGAATAAACTTTTCCTGATTTTAGGGGTGGTGGTGAAGTAAACAGCATCTGCAGGATGTAAAAAGAAAATTATTAGTGATAGTGTTGAAATTAAACTAGAAAGGAAATATCTTGCCTCTCTTAGGTATCGCTGAATCACCTTACAAATTTTAATGTATTTATTTAGCCTGACGAGCACCCTGTGGGTTATTGGGAAGTAAAGTGAGCCCCATCTCACACAAGAAGACATAAGGCAGAGAGGCTTTGTGGCTCTCCACTCTGCATACATACCTCCAGCACTGTCTAACTCCACATCAGAACAAGACCCAAGCACATCCTAACTCATCCTCTATGAGAAAGAAACCCGAGTGCACAGGCCATATGGGACCCACAGTGTGCTTTGTCCGGGTATTCAGTTGTGACAAGGCAGCACAGCGCAGAATCTCCGAAATATAGTGAGGTACAACCAGAGACTAAGGTCAGGATTTCAAATTATGTTGTTCAAAAGTGCAAGGTCCAATTCTGTATTACTTAGAATCAGATACTCAATACATTTAAATACCTACTGATGCAGGTGTACAACTAGTACTTAGACACCTCACTCCTCATCACTTTAGGCACCCTGATGATTTTGGAAATTCCACTAGAATTTCCCTCTGAGACACATCTGGTCTGACTGGTAGTGTTTGCAGTTCTTCTGATGCTCGTTCATGTCACAACACTAATATTTTACAACAGGAATATCAATGCAGTATAGCACAATGCTATTCAAATAGGTGTTTAGAAACATATCTTCTAATGATTAATCTAATGTTTGCATGACTGAAACTGAAGCACTTTGTGCTTTTAGGCATGTCATCACCGGTAAAAAGTGAGGCTTCATTCCAGGCTCTGGCATTGCTCTGACTTTAAAGCGACTGCTAGTGGATCCCTACTCCTTATGCTAAGACTGTTAATAGACACCTCTGGGAAATACATCCGTAGAGAAGGATTAAAAAGAAAGGTATAATTTCTAGTTTTGCCTGGTTTCTACAAGTTTATTAATCTTCACAGAACAGCAGGAAATCACACTGCTGTAAACCATGAAGAGCCTGTTTAAAACCATCCTCAGAAAATGCAGTTTTATATTGTAAGAGCTGGGGAACTGAGCACTTATAGCCCACTGAGTGATTCAGTAACACCAGTAAACTGCCTTAAAATAAAGAATAAGCTTTGGGACATCTAAACTTCAGGTAGCAGGACAGCATCCTGACTTACCACATGTAAATATTTTCACTTTGATCCCAGTCCAGTAGTCTGAAGATGACAAAGCGTGCTCAGCTTTCTGGAGCCCACTAGCATTTGAAATTCTTTGTTTCGTACTTTTTTCTAGTTACATTGACTCAGAAAGCAAAGACAACTGCTCCAAAGCATGGTTTATTTTGTCCTCTTTTACATTACTTTCCTGAGTATCTTCATTTGAAGTCTGCAAAAAAGGTCAGGATGATTGGTTTGAACGGTCATGGTGTTCCACATTTCTGTTTTACACGGGAAACATTTATATCAGTAGTCCCACCATACTTAAAGGAGCAGATTTACAGATTCTTTGTTTCTTTGCTGGTTTGAGGCAACTTTTGGATGGGAGGTCCTATTATACGGTGTGGTAAGAGAGACAGATACTGAACGGATCATCCCGGACGGTTCGATCTCTACAGGCCCCTTGCCTGCCCCGTGCGGCAAACCACACCGCCGACACCTCGGTGTCGGGGGGCGGGTGCGTATTTCCTTTTTCTTTTTTTTTTTTTTTTTTTTTTTTTTTTGCGGTGACCGCTCTAACAAACACGCTCCCTGCAGCGCTCCCGCTAACGGGGAGAATCACGGTGTCTCCGTGCAGGACGAGCCGGGGAGGAGCGGGGAGAGAAAGACCCCGCGCCTACGCCGGGGATCAGCGCGAGGGGCGGC
>VXAL01004762.1:61934-157614 GCA_013399475.1 Chauna torquata
CCCCGCGGGTCCCAGCGCCGGGCGCGCCGGCCGCTCGCTCGCGCTGTAGCGGCTTTCGCCCTGGCGGCCGCGTGTCGCAGCCCCGTGCTCCCCCGCAGCACCGCCAGCGCAGGAGCCCCCGGCCTCGCGCAGACGCGAGCGAGTTGAGCCTCCCGACCATGCCTGCGTGAAAGGTAAGCGGTGGCATCCTTGTCTTGCACCTAGGGAAGCTGAGCGGCAGGAAAAGGGTGGTGTGCCCCGTGCGACTTCCTGCCGCTTTTCTTTTCTTTTCTTTTTTTTTTTTTCCCGTGGAAAAATCTCGGTGAGCGGGGACCGCAGTTACTAACTCGTCAAGCTCGGTGCCCTCGCCCCCAGTCTGGCAAGCTGCGATTCCTCCAGCTGCCGGCGTGTGATGGGGATGCACCGTCAGTCGGTGCATCTCATGCCAACTCCCGAATTTCAGTCTGACATCAATGAAAGTAGCCGTTCCCTTTGCTTTTCTGTCAGACACTCCTTCTCAAAACAATATAAAGCTGTGATGCCTTCCTGCATTTTCAAGCTGGAGTAGCTGCCTTTTTGGACATAAGCAATGACAACGTAAGAAGTAGATACAACTGTGAATGAAGCACAGGACATATTGCTCAAGTACCTGCAGGGTTTTGGTCACACTGAGAAGGTCAACTGCAGTTTAAATAACGCTAAAGTTTTAATATAGTCTAAGCAAAGACAAAGCAAATCTCTGCTAAGTATTGCCACGTTATGTTTATCATGCCAACAATTATTATAACTCAGTGCAGTGTTTCAGGAAAGGAACAGTGCAGCTGAAGGGCAGCAGTGGGAATCAATCATTCAGATTCTGTTTATTGCTCTGAAAGACTCTTGCTGGGTAGCCTTGGGCAAGTCACTCCACCTCTCCATGTCTCTGCTTCCTCCCTCATAAAACAGATAAATGTACTCGCCTGCTTCACAGGGGTGTTGAGAGGCTTAATTAATTAATATCTTTCATAACTACTTGGAGATCTTTGGGTGCATTTTTCTACAGAAGCGCTAAATATTATTTCAGCTAGGAATTCTTTCATTGTCTGTCACTGCTTATATGTGTTTCTTTTGTGACCTACATCAGCTAAAGTTTTTTAAAGGAAGTTATCAAAGTACCAGTTTTGGATTGGGATTGTCTTGACTGTAAACTTCACTAGCAAGCAAAAGTAATATACTAATCATAGGCAGTTTCATTGGGAAAGAACTGTTAGTGCTTTAACAAAATACAGTTTTATTTTCTTGTTATTCAAAATAAGTTTGCTTTGTTGCTTGAAGTACAGGGATACTTCGCATAATCTTGTACTGCCATGAAAAAAGACTGAGTGCTGTTATTTAATACAAGAGCAAGATATGAGAATAGTTTGTAAACACATCTGTATCCTATGGATACTGACCTCAGAAGACACTGGGTGCTGGTTTGTCGTTCCATATTCATGTACAATCTCTTCTAAAACCAGCACTTTGGTCATAGAGAACATATGTAAGAAATACATGAATTGGTTTCTTATGGTAAAAGCTGGTAGATTTTAGTTGCCCAAATGAGCTCAGTCGTTATCACAACTTATTTTAGATGTTCTAACTAGATGTTTAGTGAATTTCTGTATCATGGTGGAGAGGAAAATGTGTTTAATTACCTGGCTAAACAGTTACAATAAAGTAAAAAGGAGTAGCTGAAGGCTGGTTTGGGAGTGGTGACTCAGTTTTGGTACTTCTTGAAGGACTGTCCCAAGCGCTGTGCTAATGGGGCCCGTGTTCCATTTCTTTTCCTCAAGTACAATAACAGCAAGCATGCACACTCTTTTGAAAAAGTTTTTCCTTTTCTTTTTTTTCTTTTTCCCCAAATAAAAAAAGCCCGGATCAGCGGTGGTAGAAAGTCATTGCCATCAGCAGGTAGCTGTTGGGTTGTGGATGAACGCAGCCGTCTTATTTGCTGGTGGAGAAATGGTCACATCCATCAGTATCTGGCAGTGTGAGTAGGGAGAGCTGAGGTTAAATGAGGCAGTAAACAAGTCTGTACAACTGAAGTGTCCCTTCTCACAGAAGTGATTGCACTTAGCTAAAACTGAGTCACATTCCTGGGACTGTATTTGGAAACTTGCACATCTGGCACCCACAACATACTCTAGCAATGAGCAGAAAGAAATTTAGTTACTACTGCTATTGTTCCTGAACGCTTCGCAAGAAATAAAGCTATTTTTTTCTTTTTTTCTTTCTTTTTTTTTCTGCAGGGATTAAAAATATAAAGAAGGAAACAATTTTCCGTAACCATCATTTCCTGGTTTAGACTTGATAATCCAAATGTCAGGAGAGTAGAATAGAATATGACTTTTGCTTAGCAAGTTGTATTTAATTGGCAAATACGCTCTCCTAGCTGTTTGCACTTTCTTTGCTGTTGCCATTCAGCTGATTTAGACAGATGAGCTTAGTTAAAGTAGTGCAGCCCCCTGAAGTTGCTACAACACGGTGAACATGTTTGTGTCCACTACTGTAGAATGTATTTATTATAACTAGCCTTAATATTAGGTTGAAAGCTTTTCCTTTGAGCTGCTTCTCTGTTTGGCTGGGTAAGCTTTGTACCAAAGCGTGGAACATGATCCAGGGATGAAGTCCCAGGTGTGCGCAAGGCACAGCTCTTCTTCACTGTGATCAGGAAGTGAGATTTCTGCTCACCTTTTGCAAATACTAGGACTCTTTCATTCCCGAGATTCAAGATTTTCTCATGCAAGGCCCACACCATGTCTGTTAGCACAGTTAAACATAGTGGGGATATGCTGAGGTGTGATGTCGCTTTATTAGCAAAAACCCCAAACCCTTGTACAGTGCACTTTTTCCCGACTCAGTTATTTGCTCAGGATGGGAACAGAGCAGAGGAGGGGATTAAAGCCTGCCAGGAAAAATGAAATTTTGCTGATGTGACGTGGGTCCTTTCTCATGAATGCTTGGTCAGCAGAAGTTTAGCAAAAGCAAGGTGTTTGTAACACAGACCTGACCTGTGAGGTCTGGTCATTTTGGGAATCATGTGAAGGACAGAGCACGGGAAATAGCTTCTCCCATCAGTTGCTGACATCACACTTGCGTCTGCTGTTGGGACACAGTCAGGTGTTAAAGCCCAGGCACAGTAAGGCCATTATTTATACAGTCTGAAATTACCTTTGCTTGGTCTTTCTTACTCCCCCCCAGCTTAGACTCATAGAGTGTACAGTAGGGATTGGCAGTAGCCTTATTTAGAGCAGGTGATGGATCGTAGGGACCCTGTTTGCTTTACTCTGGTGGGTATTGTACTTCAGTAGCAGATAAACTTAATTTTAACATTAGAGTTCTTTTACTACAGTTGCATTGGTTTATGTTCTCGCTTTTTGTTGTTGTTGTCTTTTATCAGAAACTGTAAATATGCTGAATGTTTGATAGAAACCATGTATGCCATCTAAGCATGGCTGCTTAGAGCTATTGAAGTATTTTCAAAAGTTGTTTGAAAAAAAATTCTATGGATGTTGTGTCATTTTAAAGCTTTTTAATCAGATCCTTGTGACTGTGGTGCATCACATTTTTTACTGAAGCGGCATGTAAGGTTTCAGTTGTGCTGCAAGAGTAGTGTCTGCACAGCTCAAGGTCAGAAATGAGATTACACAATTCCAAATTTCAAGAGCAGCCTATAATTTTATGGTTGTGTTGAAGCCTACTCAAGCAAACTGGTAATGCCAACTGTGATTTGCTAACTTTTGCAGTAGTAGTGTAGACTTTAACTGTATTTGTATTTGAGGCTTCTTTCCATGAAAATGTAATTGGCACTTCATATCAAGGCTGTTCTGGGCAACAGGGAAGACAGCAGCAACCCTGAAGGAGATATACAACAATATTTTATGGTCTCTCCAAGTTTGTACCTTGAAAAAAAATCAGGTGCATGTGGTACATGTATTTTATATTTATAGATAGGTAGATTAACTATATGCTGTATCCATATGTATCTATATGTGTTAAAGCTGGAGATAATGAGATGCAAAGTGATGAAAGATGAGCGTAGCGGAGGTAACAACAGAGTTGTAGCAATAGTAATGAACAGCATATTGATTTGGGGTGAGATGTGGCTGCCAGGTAGGGTGGTGCAATTTACGGCCACAAACACAGAGGCGTTTATACTGTAGCAAATGAAGGAGTGGTTCTTCTATGTGAATAGAAGAGAGTAGATGTATATAATACAAAAACAAGTGTAGATTGAAATAATTTGGACTGCAAGCTTTTTAGGTTCGTGAATTGACTGGCATAGATGTCTTTGGTCTTTGCTGGTGCTCCTACATGCTGTCAATATATGTTAACATAAAAGATAAAATTTTATTACAGTTTTGTATGCAAGACTGAGTCATTAACAGGATATGGAACCATAGTTAAAATGGGCTTTGATCCCATAGTAAGTGAACGATGAGATGCATTCCCATCTATTGATATGACATCCTGTGGAAACGCTTTACAAATACAAATACTTACTTGGTATCTTCAACTGCTGAAGCCTGTAGGTAAGTGTAGATATACAGAAAGAACTGGTTTTGTAAACCTCCAGCTGGGACATTCATCTCTATTCATTCATCTCCAACATCTTGGAAGCAATTGAATGAAGGGCAATTAAAACAATAAGCAGGGAAGTTAAAAGCTGTTAATTATACATAGCAGAGATGAACAGCAAGCCAGAGGACTTAAAACATTTGCAGATATTTGGAGGAGTAAAGACCAAGGCTAATAAAGAAGTATTAGTTGGAAAAGAGGATAGAAACTAAAGTCAGAGACGGAAACACCGGTGTCAGTATCAGAAGTCTCTAATGCTGCAATCAGTCTCCCAGAAGTTGAGGGAAGCTCCGTGGCCTGCAACAGTCTGAGTAGGCTGGATTAAGCACAAAGAGGAATTTCGTTCTGACGGCAGTAAAATCGCCTTTCCCCTTTTACATGTATGATTAATTTCTTCTGTCCTTCATTTGAGCATCCTGGGTATTACAATCACACCGTGAATGTTTTGCAGCTTTTCCTGTGCACTGTGGTTCTGCTGCTTGATCCATGCATAGATCATGCTCTGGGTAACCTCAAATAATCTCTTCCTGTGCTTACTTCCCGTTGTGAGACACTGTTTCGCTTTTGGCTGGTAGGTTGCTTTCACAGGAAACCTTCTGCATGGTTTCTGATACCCCAAACCTGAGTGTTCACACGCTTCCAGACCTGCTGAGTCGGTCTACCTGCATGGGCCAAAAAGATCTGTACTTCTTAGCAGCTGCCAAATTAGTAGTCTTTCACCACCCGAATTGTTACAGGCACTTTTGTTCTGTGTTCCTGCACTGTCTGTTACAGTAGTCCTAGCCCCAAGAAGTGTCCTGTGTGCCCACTCCGTTATTATACTGTTGCAGCACATGTAGTTAATGTATTCTTTTGGCCTATATGAAAGTTCTCAAACTTTCTTTCATTAGTGCTAGCTTCTGTGAAAGCTATTTTTAATTATCTAAATGGCCTTTTAAAAATCATTTCAGCTTAGGATAAAATAAAAAATGCTGGTGCTCTCCTTTAGGAGATCTTTCTGTGGTAGTTTATAGTTTTATGTCTTTGATGGTAAAAGTAACTGAGCTTTCATTCACTGAATGCGGATGCCTTAACAGGCATGTCTGTACTAGTAGGGAATGCGTACCTTCATGGTTCTGTATATCAAAACTACTTTCTTATTCATTCTACACAGTGAAGTGTATGGAATAAAAGATCCCAGTAAGAGTTAGGAATAGTAACGTTACCGCAACCAAAAAATTATTGAGAAAACTTTTTTATGGTGGAATAAATTTATAAAATAGAAGAAAATTCCAAACTCCCAGGCTATGGTTTGGGCATGTAGACAATTTAAATCTTGTTTTCACTTAAGGCAGGAAAAAAGTTATGTATTCTGTGTGTGCGTGTGAGTGTAGTCCATGTTTATATATATATATATATATATATGGTGGTAAAATAGACAAATAAGATTTTAAATGAAAGGAATAAACAGATGAAGCTTCCATAACAGATAACTTACACATCCTATTGTGAACTAATAAAAATACTTCGGAGTTGCTGTCCTATCTGTAGCATATTGTAGAATTAATGCAACCCGGCGTTCTCACAGAATGATACTCACACAGCTCTTTACTGTGCTAAACAGATCCATTGAGTTTTGTGCATAGATCAAAAGACAGGCACAAGTTTAAATCTTGACTGCTGACATGATGTCATATATTGATAATTAGTTTAGGAACTAGTTCTTTCTGGTTGCCTTTCTGATTTTTCAGAGTACAGCTGTTGTTCAGACATATGGGTTGATGCAAAGCTTCTTTTAAGGTATTTCAGATCATTTTAGAACAAGTGCAAAGCAAAACACATGAGTACCTGAGCTGTACTTTCTTGATTGTAGATTTAATTCTGAATTATATTTGGGATTTCAGTATTTAAGCTTTTAAATACTTTTGACATTATGTAATTGTGATGTAGCATATTTCTCATAGTGGAAAAAATCAGAGGAAGAAGTGAAGTAATGTCCCCTGGTGGTTAAGGTCGTAATAGGTATTTTTCAAGTTGTAAGCAGTGATTCTACACCTTCCCAGCACTTTCACTGGAGAGGCAGATAGAGGATCACTGGTATTATCTGACTGCCCAGAGGTGGGCTGGAGGAAGGACTCCCAGCTGCTTTTGTCCTGTGACTTGAGGATCTCCTGCACTGATGTCCAGCCCTGCAGCTTTGAAAGGGACTCAGAGTACTTGCTGATGTGGGAACAATATAGCTTGGGAGCTTGCACACTGGATTTGTTGTGACTGCTACAGTACACATATAAGTTTATACTTTTCTTGGTCCCACTGTGCTGCCCGATGTTGCTCTCAAATGTTTCTGTGAGTCAGTAGGAGCTGAATGGCAACATATGGGAGTTAGTCTCTATTGACCCTTTCACCTCTCTGTTGTTGTGGAGTTAGCTTGCATTGTTTTGTCCTTAAATGTCATTGGATTCAGTCAGATGACTCGATTGCTTTCTCACTTTTAAATATGTTTGCAAAATATTCAGATCAGTGGTAAAACTGACAGTGTTTGACAAAATAACAGTTGATACAAGCATCATGGTTTTAAAACATCACTATTTCCAACTGATAAACTCAGTTTTGTAGGTGTTCCTCCATCACGAGGTAATGAAATAATGTCCCCTCGTGGTTAAGATCATAATAGGTGTTTTTCAAGTTGTAAGCAGTGATTCTACACCTTCCCAGCATTTCCCACCATGAGGTGAGGAGGGCCCATGACCTCAGCAGGTGTAGGCGAGAGCTGTGCGCTGTGATGGTCACTCCTGGTGGGACTGAGTGGACAGGTGTGGTTTGTATGTGTCCCAGCCCTGGGCTCTGGGGAAGCTCTCTCATTTGTAAACCTGAACAATCCATGGTGTTGCGATGCCATTAATCACCAGAAATCCAGAATACCATCTTTTCTGGTCCTGGATGTACATGCTGATGAGGTATCCATGTGAGAGGTGAGGCACAGGCTAGTCCTGGGGATACTACCAGAGACACCTGAGATTTCTTTTTTCTAGGAAATGATACAGGTGTTGTCCCAGCAAAAATCGTCCACAAAGCATGGTGGCTCTTCCAAACTGATGCTGCAGAAAACCACAGTTCTATAAATGGCTTAATTTTTGTAGTGATCCACAAGGTCAGATTGCTTCAAGGATGGCTGTGCTGGCTGGCGGTCCTAACAGTGCTGTTTTTTCCCCGCTCCCCCTCTCCTGCTCCTCTGTTCTCGCTGTTGGAGCTGTCTTTCAGTGCACAAGCAGCTGGAGTGAACAGGGCCTCTGTTTTCCTTTAAACAGTGTTTATATGGTGAACCTACAGTGCATATACCAATGTCCAGTTCAACTAGTGGCATCAGTTTTACAATAACTTTTTTTTCCTCCAGTTGAACATCCACTTTTTGATGCAGATGGGGAGAACAAATAGTTAAGATTTAGCCTGTTTTTCTAGAATATATGGTGTTCTTTACTGTTTGTTTCTGCTGGCGATGGAGTGGAAATCATGGCAAATGCTCTTTCAGTCTAGGACTGAGTGACAACCTTTCAAAGCACATGGTATATTAACGTCTTTTTCTGTGGGCAAGCATTCTTCACTCTCCTTATTTTTGATGCTTTATCAAGTTACAGTTACCAAACTGAATAAAAAACCATTTTCAGAAAAGGTTGATTTGCTTGGTAAAGTTTTTTTTGGAAAATGTGGTTCATAATGATGTGGTGTAATATGAGAGGAAGAAATTCTTTTAACTTTAACAAATAGTATTGTGAGTGAGATTTAAGCGATCAGAAAGCCCAAGCTCCTTTTCTTTTGTGCCCTGTGTATTGAACAAACTTGTTGTAGGTTCACTCACAACTGGTAATTTGGAGTTTATGTGGCCAGTTATCTATCCATTTTCTTCACCTAAGCTATGCAGATAATCAAGTTTCATATGTATGTTTCCGAACAGTGCTGTATGTTTCTTTAGGTTTCAGCATGCAAGTAAGTTAACATCAAAATGAGGAGTTCAAGCATAAAGCATATACATTCTACTTCAGTGGTTTTGGGTTGTTCCTCCTGTCCTCCCCAAGTACACTTATATCATTGTAATGAATTTTAAATAGTCCCTAACTGTTACCATTTTTGGTCAGGTTCTCCTGTTGAAGGTGCTTTGGTTCTTTCGCGGTCTGTAGCCTCTCCCACCTGATAATTTTTGAAATGGTTGTGTAGATACCTTATAAACCAGTTTAGTTTCTAAACAACTACAAAAGTGAGGAAGAGCTATCATACCCGTTAGCACTAGGGAGTTACTGGGACAGGTCAGTAAATCTGTGCAGTGTGTGGTCAGGTCTGGACCTAGTCAGGGAAGTCCTTGACCATGCGTGTGGTTCAAGGCAGTTCAGCTGCTTGAATCCCTAGGGGGCTGGTTTGTCAGGGCTGTATCCGTGACCATGTAGTCTGCATTTCCTCACTATCTGGGTGATAGTGGACATCCACATTTTTATAATATTTGGAGCTTTGATTCTTTTCATTACTACTTTTGCTGGTCCTGCTCTTAAGGACATCACAGCTGAGAAAACATAGAACATCTGTGTCTCTCCCCACTCTCTGTGGCATTGCTGGGGCCGCACTCTTGCCATCCTGGGTCCTCACCTTCATGATTCTCTCCATGTGGTTGTGGCTGGTGCCTCCACAGAGGTTTACATGGAAAGGAAGGTGGAATCCCTATCAGCTGCCTCCTCCCATCCGCCAGTCACGTGGGGCTGAGCCCCGCAATATCATGCGGCAGGGCTCGCTGTCCTTACCGAATCGCTGCCGCCGTGGGTTATTGTCTTCATGTCATAGGAAGGCCACTGGTGTGATTTGACCAAGAATAAGTAAGAATGACTTTGTAGTCCTGCTTTTTGTCACTGCCTATTGACTTTCTTCCAGACCCTCATTCTCTATATGCTGGTTATCAGTATACTATATAGCCATTTTCCAGTTATTCTATTTTTAGGCCAAACAATGTGGGAAGGTGGTTGCCTGTAATGTGCAAGGGGGGAAAAAAAACAGTTTGTGTTTCAAACATGATGTGCTGGTCTGGTGACTTTTTAGCTCCTTCCTTTCAAAACATACTATTGTATGATTTCATTATGTGTAGATGAGGATACCAACAGACTTGAGTCTGTTTGGATAAACTACAGTGCATGTTTCTTTGTGTGTGTGCGTGTGGTGAGAGAATATGTAGACATAGTAAAAGTATTACCAACTAAACCACTCTTTGATCTGTGCAGTGTGTCTTGTAACGATTGGTTTACATCCAAAAAAAGGGGCAAAACTTACCTGCAAAATGCATTAGCATACTATGAAAATGTCATCTTCCATTACTCTCTGTTAAATCAATTATGCTATGCACTGTAATGCTTAAATGTAGGCAGTCATAGAGTACAGTATTATTTTTACCCTAAGGAGGAATGCACAAGAAAAGATGTACTTCTTGGCCAAAATTACTTTCTCCTAAATTAATTTTAGGAGCTGGACACAAACAAGTAGAAGGTCTGTGTACCCAGTAGTTGTTGAGGAGCCCAGTCCAACAAGGTTATCTTGTTGTTTGTGCACGTATTAATGACTTTGTAGAATCAGGATGTGGGTCTCTAAGAAAGGTTTTAGCAGCCTAAGTTTCTGTTAGGAAATTTTGGCATCTGTACGTAGGGAGCTGTGGGGAGAAATAAAAGGTTGCTTTGTACTTAAGCTTCTTACAAGTTTTACAACTGAATCCTATGAAACAAGTTTTCAATGGAAAAAAAGATCTTGTATTTGTTTTTAGGTTTTCTTTCCTTCTGTCTATTCCTGTTTTTAATAATTGAAAACTACTGTTCATTATTTACATAAAACTGTCTCTCTTGGGTCTGCTTTCTGTAACCTTTCCCCCGTGAAGAATCTGAGGAATTTGCTGGCTTTCCTCAAGGGGATCCTGGCCATGTTTTATCTAAGACTTCAGGCTAGATAGTTGGTATTTTTTACGAAGTAGTTTACTATGTTTAAATACTTGCATTTAACCTCAGTATAGATTTGCCATTTAAGCACATTTTGAGAAGTTGTGTTTGTAGGAAAATATGTACTTTACTTTAACATTCAGCCTTCTTGCTAGCTGGCAGTATATCTCCAAATGCAAAATGAAGAACCCCTTAGAAAAATAATAATAATAATAAATACCTAAATGCCCTAAAGGCTAGATATTTCAGCTATTTTTTCTAAGGTTCTGTCTGTTTCTTTTTCTATTTTTTCTGTCATGGTGTTTTGTTTTGTTTTTTTGAAAATGAGGACGTGTCAAAATTGGAGGCCTTGAGCGCTGTATAAAATGACCCCTGCGCAAACTCCAGCATTCCACATCCTTTGCTCTCCAGCTGTTAACATCAGCCAATGCAGCACGCAAACTTGGCTGCCGCTAGCACCATCTCAGTGGCCGTCCCCACTCCTCCCTCCCTCCCTCCCTTCTCTGTCTGCCAGTACAGTCAGCAGTGCTTTGAATTAGGCACTGCTGCAATTACTTGAAATCTTGGTGAGTCCAGAATGCCAGAGCTATCACTGTGTTCATTCGCCTCGTATCAGCTACTGGAGGGAAAGATGTGAAAGGGAGGGGCTTTCTTCAAAGCATATAGGCTTTTCTTTAGGATGAATTGCTCAGTAGGTATTTTGTCTGGATGGCTCATATAGAAATGACTTGAAAGCTACTTGGACATACGTTATTTTTATTTTTAAGTCTAGATGGAATCATATTTCCTAGAAAGCATCCTTAATTATATTGCCTCACAGATTATTTTTCTCTTTCATATCTGTCTTCTGTAGGATATTTCAAAGATGGTTTGGCTCCCACTGGGACTTGGAGATCTGATGCCACAATGAGGACTCACACACGGGGAGCTCCAAGTGTGTTTTTCATATACGCGATTTGCTTCGCCTTTGCCTACGGCGCCAGGGAGGACCCAGATGCGATGGTTCCTTTTGTCAATGCCAACTACGACAGCTACCCCATGCTCTACTTCTCCAAAGGGGATGTGGAGGGTCTGCGTCTCCAGGCAGCCACCACGCACCGGCACATTGCGGCTCGGCTGATTGAGGCAGTCCAAACGATGCTATTGAATCCCTTGGAGTACCTGCCTCCCTGGGATCCAAAGGAGTTCAGCGCTCGGTGGAACGAAATTTATGGCAACAATCTCGGGGCCCTGGCGATGTTCTGTGTGCTCTACCCTGACAACACTGAGGCCATCGGCATGGCCAAGGATTACATGGAGAGGATGGCGGCTCAGCCTAGTTGGTAGATTTTTGTCTTTTTTTTTTTTTCAGTTGCTGTTCTTACCGTATAAACGGCTTGTAGTTGGAAGAGTGAGTTGGATGAGTGAATTACTTAAATTATTTCAGTTGTTCTAACATTCACTTTAACAGTGACTAACTCACTGAATGCATTTACCCTTATCTAGACCAGCAGTGCCACACAGGTTTTCACCTTCACTGTAGTTACCCTGTTGTAAATTAAGGCTGAAAGAAGGGTCAGGACTCTGTGTGCAATCCCAACTGCTGTAAAGTCACAAAACAAAAACAAACAAAAAAAAATCCAAGACCACCACAGTTCAGAAGCCAGGGTTTCACGTGTGATTTGTAGTGAGAAGTGCTGAAAGTGTTCCTCTTTTCCTGGTGGTTTTTTTTTTTTTCTCCCCTTCTTCTCCAGACTTGTACATTTCCTTTGGGTAATGTTTCTTTAGGTAGAATTCAGGAAAGGGGGACCTGTGAAAAAGGTATCAGTAAGTGTAGGTACAAGTGATGCTGGGTCTCGTCATTTAAGTGTTTTATGAATGTTATAACATCTGTCTGAGCTTCAGTTCAGGCTTGCAGCTCTGCCTTTCTGCACAGTTCTTGGGCTTCTCCTTAAGACATACTAGGACATGATAAAAATAGTTCTCCATGTAAATACTTTACTGCAACTGTTTGCATATCTGGCATTTTGACGATCTGGATTAGTTTCACCTGGCTGTGAGTTGTCATGCACAAGTTACTGTCCTCACTGTGCCACACTCTTCCTACAGGGGCAGAAGTTAATGATGTTCTCACTGTACGAATGAGTCCAGCAACTGGGACCGCAAGGTCTCTCTCCTTCTCCTTACCTTCTTTTTTCATACCCACCAGCAATTTATCTCCCTTTTTTTTTCCCAGGCAGCTGCATTTTTCCCTACCCACTAGCAGCAGTTACTACTTGATGCACCTTGCTGACTGTGCCCCAGGTTTGCTGCTACCATGAGGAAGTCAGAGGATGGAAACATGGACTTTGCCAGGACAGTGAGCTGTAGCTGCAATGGGACACTGTATCCCTCTGTGGCAGCTGCTGTCCTACAGCTCTGTGGTGGCAGCAGCTCATCAGAAGTCCAAGTCAGGTTTTGAGTCAGCACAGGAGGAAGCATTAGCTGTTCAAGCAGTGTTCATGGCTCAAATCACTGTTCCCTACCTTCTCTGGGGAAAGACCAACTAGTAGTGTCCTGTAAATGGCATCTAGCCATGGACCTTCATGGGAAATATGCTGGATTGAGCTAGCATAACTTGGGAGCCATATCCTCCTGATGGGCATGATTTAAAAGGCATCACAGTGTTGGAGTTCCCGTATACCAAGTATTAAGGTGTTGAATGCCACAGCAATACAAGAACTGGAACAAAAGAAGTGGTGGTAGAGAGAAGGGACACAGTGGGTTTAAAATACTTGTACATCAAGGAAGTGAGGACACACTTCCTAGGAAGAAAAGTAGTGGCACAAAAGGATGGTGTTTAGTTTCAAAATTTTCAGTTGATGCATAGCAATACAAACCCTCAGTCTTACTTAGCTTCATTTCATCAGATGGCCTGGGAGGCAGTCTGTAGAACAGCCTTTCCCTAGCACATGGGCAGGCTGACAGATGTACACAGGTGAATCCCAGGATGTGTGACCATCTCCAGCAGGACCTACAGACTGCTCCAAACTCAACACGTTCCTCCCTAGTTTCATTGTTCACACTCACTTTGGGTAGTGGAAACACGTAGTTACATGGCCGTCTGTCACTGTTTTAATTGAGTAAGGAAGAGAAGCAAGTAATTTTGTGGTCAGTGGAACTTACTATCTGTCTTTCTCAGCTCCCTACATCTCACTTTCTGTTAGAATAACCTCATTTCAGTTCCTTGTTTCCCATAATTCCTGCCCTGGAATAACTGTGGTTGCCCAGAGAGGTTGTGGAGCCTCCCTCCTCGGAGATACTCAAGAGCTATCTGGACATGGTCTTGCACAACCTGCTCTAGGTGGCCCTGCCTGAGCAGTGGACAAGATGACCTCTAGAAGTCTTTTCCAACCTCAGCCATTCTGTGGTTCCACTCTCCCGTACCATAATGCTGTCCTTTGTCCGAGCTGACCAGACAACAATCAGGACTGAGCAGATAGCTTACTTCCACTTGGCTTTGACAGTGTTTACCTTCCCAAAACTACTGTTTTTCTCAAGCAAGTACTTCGGTGAAAGAAAAGTCGTGCTTTTCCCATCTTTCCCTTCAGATGCAGACACATTCAGCAAACAATCAAGGTTTAATCAAGGTTCTCTGCTTTTAAAAAGAAAAAAAAAAAAAGAGTAGTGCCCTTACTAGGGGAAGTACAGAAGAAGGAAATCACAAGTGTAGGTGACAGGGCTGGGGTAAACTGCCCTTTGTATAATGTGCAAGCATGTATAGTGGTCGGCTTTTCAAATGTCAGAAAGAGGGACCTGGCTTCCATTTTTGTTTTTTCCCCAAGGAACTTATGACTGAAAATGCTGTCAACAAGGAGTTCACACTATAGCTCTGTCAGTGATGTTAGTCATGTAGATCATAGATCCCTCTCCCTTGTCCAACAATGGTTTTCAGGAAAATTGTAGGAGTGTAACATCTCTGAGGCATGTATTGCTGTGTCTGGCTTTGCTCAAATAGGTCAACAGGTTCAGAAGCTGAAGGAGTGGACAGACAGATTTCATAAATCTGTTTTTCCTAAGAAATGCAATTTAAAAGTACCAGCAAAACATGTTACTACACACACGTATCCACTTAGGATAAAACTAGGAGAACAAACATGGCACATACAAGAGTTCTTTCCTGATTACTACTAGCAGGCATTTAGATGTTCTAGAGATAAGCCCTGAATAAGACTAGACATGGATTATTCTTGCAGTATCACAGTAATGGAATTATTAAAAAATATATATTGTTCAGTCTACTTAGTCACATTTATTTTCCCTCAGACTTTGGGGAAAATATTATTCTGGCTGATAAATTAAGAATATTATACTTTATTAAATAATTTGAGGGTAAATATGTTCTTAACAGGAGGGTAGAAAGAAGGAGGGATTTTGATGATGCCCAAGTTTAGAGCCTTGAACTTTATAAGACTCATCTACCAAAACTGCTTATGCTAGCAGTAAAGTGGGCTTGTCTGGAGAAGTATCAGTAAGATAAGTAAATCTGGAGAAAATTTCTCTCCGTAGACTTCTTGTGTAATGTAGGTGCCTAGACTGCCATGTAAATTGCCCTAAAAATGACTTTTTATCTCTGAGGGGTAATCAATATGTGTTGGCAAGTTATATCTGGCTGCCGTATACATTACTTTTTGGCAGCTTGATTCTTTCAAAGGTATAATCTGGATTTCTTTTGACTTTTGCCGAAATGGCATTGTCTCTAAAATAACTATAGAATTAAAAAAAAAAAAAAATGTTGAGTGAGTTTCCTCTAATTTTCATAGCCGTCATAAATAAAATTTAAGTCTTACCAGAGTATTTTGGTATTGTGTGCAGTAGTTGGATAGAATAAATTACTGGTTATTTGTCCCAGAACGTCAAGAGATTAAGGAGACTGACATTCTTAAATTTCATCTTTATGTTAGTGAGAATTCTCTATAGTCCAAATATAGTTCAATATATCAGGACACAGTTACGATAAAGTCTACTGATAATGATACATGCTTGGAAAGTGCATGTAATTAAGCACTTAAGTCTCAACTACTGCAACAGTATTTTGTATCACATAATAAAAGACACCCTTAATTGAATTCCCATCTGTGTAGGCTAACAGAACTTGAGCTGTTTGTCATAACAACCACTGTTGATAGGCATGCTGCTCATAACAGAGCATCCGTAATTGCTACATCCTGGAGTAGGTTTACATTTTAAAATAAACAAAGTGTCAATGGCTAATAGCTAACTGTAATAATCATCAAAATAGTATGAGAATGGACAATGTTTTGGAGGCTAGCAAGAGCAGGGAAATGTAGTGCATTAATATTTTAATAAAAACTTTTACTGTTTTGCCCGTAAAAATTAAAAGCTGGTGTTAAATAACTTGCTTGGTCTTGCTGGGATTCAGTGTCTAACTGCTGTCTAAAAACTTAGGGAAAGTTTGTCCTTATTTAAGCCATATTATCATATTTTACAGAGAGCAGAGGATATAGATCAGTTTTCTGGCATTTTATCTCCGACTCGCCTCTTGAACACTCCCTCCCAGGCACGCGTTGTTGGCCGAGGGGATCTGCACTAGTGATTCTTTCCATATGCCGTCTCGGCCTCTTCCAGCACTGAGTGAAGTGATGTAATTAGAGTCACACATCATGCAGAAATAAGAGTCCAGTCAGATTTTGTATTTTGGACAAAGCAGCGAAAAAGTTTTTTCTTTACTAAGCCTGTCGTACAAGCAAATGCCTTAGAAGTTCACAAATTCTGCACCCTTTTCACAGTGGGAGAGATCTCTCTGTTTAGAATTGCCAGACAGGGGATTTCTGTGCCTTTTTTGGCACATAGTTCACTCACCATTTTTGAACACAAGTATGTTACCAATGTACAGTAAGGTGTAGGATTTGACAGCAAGCCTGACTTCGTGGGTTTCACGTTGGAGATAATTGCTGTCAAGCATGTGCAAACATTCCAAGGAAATAGCAGCAAGCAAGTAGAAACTAACAGGAGGCTTCGGCATAACAAACCTGTGACCCTCCTGGCATTTCTTGTTAACCAGCAGTCCTATAGCCCGTGTTTATTGAAAGTATTGGACAATGCTGTAGAACTGTTGCTGTTAGTGCCCAGGTAGTGTTCAGTGTTGAACAGCATGAATTGTAAAGTAAAAATACATAAACACAAATACTTAAATGTGTAGATAAATGTATAAATAAAATAAATTCATATGTGCGGAGCTGAAATAGAGTGAGGCTCTCTGCTGACACCACAAATTTAGCACATCTGTTTGACTCTGAATAATCAACCATCAGGCACATTCAAAGAATGCTGAGGAGGGTTTTATAAGACTGTGGTATTGAACTTAGTATATAAGAAGCCTGGAGGATGCTACTGAAATAGTCTTCTACAGGGAGGAAGAAAAGGAAGAAGAAGGACGGGGATAAATGTGATATCTGGAATATTTATGTCAGTAAGTGAAATATCAAATCCTCATGTTATTTTTATCTTTTTCGTATATATCATTCAAAAATAGAAACTGTGCATAACTGTGAAGTTGACTTGTGAATTGTGAATGACTGGCTAGCTGAAGTTTGAGGAGTTTCTTTTACACCTTCTATTTTAATGTACAGTTCCAGCTAGGTTTTCTGGGAGGTAAACTGGTGCTGAAGTTCTGTGGTGACTACAGGGAGCTCATTTGCCTGGTATAAAAGTTTGCTATAATGAGAGCTAGAGGTAATCTACTGCAATAATAACATAACTAAATTTCTGTGTCTGCTCTATGTGGCACTGAGAACTATCAAAACAGGTTTGGTTCTTGTTAATTGTGTCAGTGCAGAGGGATCATGACTGATACTAAGAGTCATGTTCAAAAGGGACTGTCTTATGATCAAAGACAAAACTGATCAAAAAGGATATGAAAGCAGTTTTGGAAGCAGCAGAGTGATGGCTATAAGCCTATGGGGAAAAAGGGACAAAGAGAGGATAGAAAGTAGCTGAAAGTTTCCGAAGGAGTTAAGTTTTAGTTGCCTCCTCAGCGCCCAAGCAGTACAATTCTACTTCTATAATAAGCTCTTAAAACTTATGAAAAATGTTGTCTGTATGTTGTCATTTTTCTGATGTAAATTTAGCCTTCTATATTTAAGCACTACTTCTCTTGTCTTCATATGAACTGAGCTGAAATAAGCATGAGCAGGTCTGAGTGACTGCTGCTGAAACACGGCTGATAAAGGGATAGGAGGAAACTTGTTTTGTTTTTCTTTAGACACCAGAAATATAAATAATAAGTTTTTCAAGGACTTTTTTTTTTTTAAATTCTAAACTTTTTTGTTGTTGCAAATGGCTGAGTGCTTGGGTTGTGCAGATAATGCGGCTTTTGCTCTGGTGGCAACCAGAAAAATGTTGGAAGGGTGAAAGCTGAGAGACTGTTTTGGATTGAACAGAATTTTTCAAGGATTTTCTTTTTTCTCTCCAAAACAAAAAATGGAAGGTATTGTTCCATTAGTGAACAAAGCATTCAATTTGAGCACAAGAAGATATTTTGTTTTGGAGACTTTGTAAGAAAAATACCGGACACTGAGTCTAGTTTATAAAGCAAATGCTGGTGGTCTTATTTCCCTTGGTGCATATACTCCCTCTTGGTATGTATGCTTCCTCTGGTCACGGAAGAATATTTCTCTTCTTTGCCTGATGGGAGGTTTAAAGCTGTATCTCCTACCCCCAGAAGTGAGTCAGAACAATAGCAAGGGTGTCTGGAGTGCCAGGACGTTGGTGTTGGTGTTGGCATTGGCAAATTGGTACAATTACACAGTTGGCCTCAGGACTGAGAGCTCCGTTGGCCCTATTACATGCCACATTTGCATCCACGCTTGACATTTAACATGCATTAAGCTCAGCCATGCTGTTACCTAGCTACCATGTCTAAGATGGATTGCATCTAAATACACTAGAGGGAAGTTCTTAGACTAATTTTCAGCTGTAAGACTTCCGAACAGAGTCTTTGCATCCACCTAACACGAGGGAGAGTTTCAGTAGTGAGGAGTGATTTCTGCCATGCTTCCTTCAATCATTAGCTTAATCTGCTCTCAGCCTCCAAGTTATTCTACAGTAAGTAATTTGTCATGGGGAAGTCTGGAGCATTAAGCTTCAGGATGTGGATTACATGTGTAATATATGTGTCAGGGTGTGTTTAGTGCTTCATTTTGCATGCAGCGATGCCGTATTATTTGTTGATACAGAGGCTGGAAATCAGATATCACACTACCCAGAAAGGTATTCTGTCTCTCAAGTTAGTGTGTGTTATTTTCCTATTTGCTTCAATTTGTTTTTAAGAGTTGGATACAAAGTGAAGGAAGGGTGATTCTAAATATCTCATAGGCCATGATCAGGGACCTCACTTGAGCTGGAGAGTTTTGTTTGTTTTAAATCCTGCCTTGAACTGGGCTGACAGTGTTTTTTTCCTCTTGGCTTGCATTTCTTGATGATAGTACTTTCATTTTGATAAGGCAGGAGTTTTTAGTGGAGAGAAATGAGGGGAAAACACAAAATACAGTTTACACTGGGAGAAGAGACATTAGCAGCCTCAGTAGTGTTGTCAAGAAGTGGCAAGGTTGTGGTAATCTTATGACGATTTTTCTTGGTGTTGTTTTTGTTTGAAGGAGACAGGATATTTATTTTTCCTATGCAAAGTTCTACACAGTTTGTATACTTATTTAGAGCATGGAATCCCATTTAGTGAAGGTGGTATATACGCTACTAATCTTGGACAGTGCAGTGCATGCATGGTGGTTCTTGACACCATAAGCTGGTGACTGAAGAATTGAGCCATAACCCGCTTCAGGTTCAATGTTTGTTGTAGAAGGTGGCAAATCTGAAAAAGACACCGTGTTACAACATGCTAAAATTCTCAAAACATGTAGGAAAAACCATACCACATATATAAAATCTTATCCATGATGTCTTCGTTTCTCTACAGCTTCCTCATGGAGGATCTACATCAAACTCAATGTTTAAAATAAAGTAACAAAAAATATTTTAAACAACATAGCTGAAGAGAACTTAAAACAGGACCTCAGGCATGTGTTTGCACCTAAGTAGTTGATCTGTACTAAAGACTCCATTGTAGACATTTTTATTTACTCTGGATTCTTTTTTAGTAATATCTGATACCTTTAAAAGACAAGAGAGGCTACCACAGCACTAAGATAAAGGTTGCCTGCTGCCTTCAGACATAGTTAACTGCAAAGCTGAGGTTCATACTGTCTGATGTTAAGTTTTACTCTTGATAGGATTAGAAAATAGCTATTTTCCAGCATGTTTTTACTCATCTTTATTTGTATTAATACAAATAGCTATAGTATTTCAGAGCAAGGTAGTTTTATAATAGCCTTGAAAACTCTTTCTTCACAGACCATGATCAGTGCAGGCCTGTGGTACCATGCTTTCCCACGGCTTATCAGCCAGGCTGTTTACCACATCTGACACTGGAGATCTATTTGAAATATGAGAGTGCAATTTAGATACAAAAAGAGTTTAATGCTTGCTACTTGACCATTCTTCATGAGAATCATTTTACACATTGTTTGGTGTGCATTGCTTGATTCTATTGAAATTCAGTTAATGGAAGTGCGCTGATTTATATCAGCTAAATAGTTATTACTTACAAGGGAAGTTCTTTTTAAGAACAGATGCTGGCTGTGGTTTTTGTGTGTGTAGAAATGTGTCTTTTAAATCATTGTCTTTGATTTTCTCTGTCACTTGTGTGCATCTCCTCTGTTAAATTCTATGTAAGACCTACTATACAGAATTGCAGTTTGAGGGAAGGAATTGCAAAATTACTTTGTCTAACCTGAGGGGTGTTAACTATGCCAATGTGTAGTCTTAGGAAACTTAACATAAGTTTTTCTACACTGAAAGGTGTTTTTTGTTTGTTTGTTTGTTTTCTGAAGAAATCAACTTAACTGCAGTCATAACTGATCAGCTCAGCACTTCCTGTGTAGAAGAGCATTTTCTATTTTACCAGAAATGGTGCAACAGAGATTAATGTGCATCTTACACTATAGAATTTGATACTGTGTTGCACTTGAAACCAAACACAAAGTTAGCAAATATCAAACCAAATATCTTAACAAGGAAATTTACAATAAATCAGGTCCATTGTCAAATCCCATTTAAGGTGGAGTCAGATAAAGACCATTAAATAGCTTTTTACATATTCTAATTAGCAATTTTTATGTTGTTATAAAAATAATGAAGTTTCAATTAAATGTTTTAAATTAAATCAAATTGTTTCATTATTCCCCACCCCCCCCACCCCCGTATAGCTTAGCCTCAAGTACATGTTAATTGTTCCATACTAAGGTCTCTAAAGTGATACTTCCTCTCCCCATTTGAATTCTGATCTTTGAATGTGCAAAGGTTTGGTGAAAAGCAAAAATAAAAACACTTTGCAAATTTGGATTCATGATATAGCTGGGCAAAGATATGCAAGTGTTAAGAGATTCCTGACAGCGATCAAAGCACTGGGGCGTTCCACATAACCGATGTAGAATATGGCTTTACTTTTACATATATGACCAATTACATTTTAAGAGTTTTTCCAATGATAATCAAAGATGAAAAAGCAGAAATAGGGATGCGGAGAATGAATTGAGATTGACAAATGACCAGTTAACTCAGATTTTCAAATTTTGTGCCTCGATGACACCGTATAAATATATCTGGAGACTGGGATGAGTTACTTGTCTAGTTCAGTTACGTTTTCTTCTAGTTCCTCTGGAAGTATGGAAATAATGAGCACCTTGGTAAAGCATGTAAATGTTTTGGCCTCCAGGTCTGTAATTTTTCTCACAACAATTAACCCACAACATAAATAAGAAATTTTACTGTGCCTGGCCGGAAGCCTTCACAGATGAGTTTAGAGTTTGAACTACAAGCAAAATGACAGTGGCCACTAGGAATGTCATGTGGATATGAAGAAGACGAGTAGTAAATTTTGAGAACTTTTTTCCTGATGCTTTGGCTGCTATTTATCACACTTTTAGCTGTCTGTCTTAATATCATTCACAACCTTTTTCTGTCAACAGCTATCTGTTGACCAAGAAGGAAATAACAATCTGCAAATAAAATAATCTAGACCAATAAAAACCCTGGTTCAAAAAAAGGACAAATTTTGCAGTTCAAGTAGTGCTAAATGCATTCTAGTATTTAATTTAAAAGCCTTGAGATAATGATTTCATTTAAGAAAAGTAAAAACAAATGAATAACTTCACTCAGCAGAAGATGGGATTGAAGCTGAGAGACGGTGAACACTCAAACTGTTGGAAATGCAGCAAATCATAAAGCCTACAGAGGCTTTCCTTACATACCAGTATGAATCTGCCAAGGCCATTTGAGTTCTTCCAAAGGAGTTAGATGTACTGAAATAAAAATTAATGGTCATTTTCCTCACTTGTAGACTTTGTGTTTTACCGTAGTTGCACTGCCCTAGGCTGATAGTCATACATTTCTAAGTATTTCTGAGTATGATTCATGTATTCTGAGTGCAATGCTCCTAAAGGAGAATAAGGAGGGGTTTTGTTCATTTGTTTTGTTTATTTGTTTTTTGTTTGCTTTTAAATCTTGTTCATTCAGTATCTTTTATCGTCTGTTTGTTCACACTGCTGCTTATACAAATCCAAGATGAAATTGTATTTATAGAATCACAGAATAGCTGTAGCTGGAAGATACACATCTTCAGGGGTACAACACAATTTCCACTGATTACAGTAGGACGCTATCTTATCTCAACAATGTAGAACTAATTTCTCTAGTAAAAAATCTCTTGCGAAGTGAATGAATGAATAGAACAACCATGAAAGCAACTGATAATTATTAAACTTGTCAAGGATTTTTTTCCACTGTGTATTCCTTCACATTTCCTTTTTGTAGTACTGTGGCCTGAAAGTACTCTCAGTACTGCAAATCTAAAATCTTTGTTAGCCAATAGACACTTGATTTAAGAGAAATATTTGTTCTCTGCTACCTCTACCTCCATTATAAATTTTCTTAGTACAAATTTACTGTTTTGCTAAGTTCATTGTAATTGTTTCATATAAGCAGGTAATTCTTAGAAAACAGTTTTGAGTTATGGCATCATTTTACTTCTATTGTGTTAAACACTGCTTTTTTTTAATGCTATGAATTACGTGAATTTGAACTGTAGTCATGGAAGAAATTTTCATCATCTCTACTTCTATCCTTGCATGTGTTTGTGAAATTAAGAAACAGCACTGTGAGTTATTATATTATAGTTGCTTTAAAGACATTTTCAGTCCAATAGTCACCATTTAGGAATTTATTAACATTCAGCTCCTTTGGAAAAGAAAAAAAGATTCTTACAGATTTTTGGAAGAGTATAAACTATGGGATATTACTTTCTCACAAAAATTCTGTGAATCTTGCTTCAGATAAATAGATTCCATTTCTGTGCAATCAATATTCTGCGTATCTGTTTATCCTACTAAAACGCAGCATATTGCAAACACTGCTTTAATACTTAAGGACTTAATCTTTGCAATAAAATTAATGAGGTTTGAAGGTTAATATTGTCCATACTTAGGAGAGGATAAAATGGTCTCAGAGACTTGGTAAGTAGATCGCATCACTACTGTGTTAAATTCAGCATGAGTTGCCTAACTTCAGAGATGTTAAGTCGTACACACCTCACAGTATGGTAATAGAGAAAAATTAATAGCTGAAGCTCAATTAATTGGCATCTTTCTTTATTGACAGGCTAGTGAAGGATGCCCCGTGGGATGAGGTCCCTCTTGCTCACTCCTTAGTTGGCTTTGCCACTGGTTATGACTTCTTGTACAGCTATCTTAGCAAGACTCAACAGGAGAGGTTTCTTGAGGTAATTGCCAATGCCTCAGGATATATGTACGAAACATCATACAGACGTGGATGGGGTTTCCAGTACCTCCACAACCACCAACCTACCAACTGTGTGGCCCTGCTGGCTGGAAGCCTGGTTCTGATGAATCAAGGTATGTGCTAAACCATAGGAATGCTTTCCTACAGTATCAACTCAATCGCCCATTTATGAAATAACGTGCAGGAGCTGATACACATGTTTTTTCTGCACTTTCCGCATTAAGCACTCAACATCTATGGCAGCCAGCTGCGAAGGTGTGCTGCTTTGTGTGCTTTGAAAGCTCAGCTGTGGTGGATTTACTCTTGTGCTGCTAAGAAAAATATAATTTACTGAATAGAACAAAAGTCTGTGGGCAGATGTACAAAGTATAATATATATACATTATAGCTGTGTATATAAATGTAACTAGCTAACTGTTTTTGGATTTCTTACCTCACTGTTGATAAAAGTTAACACTTCCCTCATGTGTAGTGTTGCCAGTCCAGATTTACAGACAGAGTCTTTCAGGGTCGATTACCAGTTCAGAGCTTGTTCTAATGCCTATGGGCAGTCTGCCACTGCTCCCTTGGAGCGATGCGCTCGGTCTCCTTGCACAACGCATCGAGAAGTCAGCAGTCAGAAACACCCTGCACTCTGAGCTGGGAGCCAGGCAACAGGATAAGTTTTGTCCAGGACTTCTGTCCTGTCTGCCCTGAGATGGCTGCAAAGCTGTAACTTGATCCACCTGCAGGCCACAGCTCAGGACCTTTCTTTTCAGCATCCTTTGCTAAGGAAAGGAGCAGGGCCTTACCTTTTTCCCTTTGAGCTATGCCCTTATGCCCCACAGCCTTCCTCCAAGAGGAGTCTGTGTCACGTACCATCTCCCTCTTTGCTTTGGGAACTTAAACCCATCCTGCCCAGTTTCTAGATGAATGCTCTCACCAGTTGCTTTTGGCTGCTGTATGTGGGGCTTAGCCCTCTCCTCCTGTTTAAGTGATGCACACTGTAAAGGACAGTGCAAGTCATGGAATCAGAGGGAAAGAGCAGGTGAGAAATCCTGGCTTTAAGCCCCTGTGGTATTTTGGCTGAGAAATCAAAGTCGTGGAGCCAGCTTCTGCTTATAAGAATGTGTCAGTATTTTATCAAATTTTTATTTATGTGCTAGATGTGTTTTGAAAACACGGTGCTTGATAGAACTGCTTACTTGATGCAAGTCAAGGAAAATCTGGTTTCTGGATGCTGATGGCATTGCCAAGCTGTTCAGCCCAGCTAAGTAAGCAAGGGTACGTCTGCACATAGTTGGAGCTTTCAGATGTCCAAAGAAAAAACAGTGATACCTACTGTGTTTTGGGGGGCAGGGGGGACACAACCTTTTTGTTAAGAGCTTGTCATAACAAATGCATTCACTAATGCGCATATGCTAAAAGGCAGGAAGGGAATACATGGAAATTATTCCCTTTCATCCTATCTTGTTTTCCACAAATTGAAGACTAAGATCATGTTTATTCAGTGGGTTTTGCTAAATTCCTCATAATTCCATCCTTCCCTGATCCTCCGTGTTGCAAAAAGCTGGCAGTTTACACGATGACTCTGCTTTTCATTATAGACCAGAAATATGCTTCGTGCCAAACAATGGTAACATCACAAATAGAGCTGGGTAATATTTGTTTCACCAAACTTCATATTTTTGGAAAAAAAAAATGCAAGTTCAGTAACACTTGAGCAATTTGAAAGTAGTGCAAATATTTCAAATGAAAATGGGTGAAAACATCCAGACTCTATATTTCTAAATGAAAATTCGGTTGTTCTCCATATAGGGCAACTTCATTTTTAAAATTGGAAATTTAAATGAATTTTCTTTGTTGGTCTCAAATGATTTTAAAAATTGTGTTCTTAAAAATTCTTATTCAAAGATGAAAGACTTTTTCTTAAGAAGAAAAAAAAAGGGGGGGGGGGGGAAGAGGGAGTAAATAAATTCTTCCTGTACCAGATTCAAAGCAATTGCAAATAGTGTTTCCCAGTGTAGCCGTTTCTCCCAAAAGGTTTAAATTTCACCTAATAATTTTAAGCACTGTAGTCAGCTAGTGAAGTAGGCAGCTTAAAGACGCATAAACATTGTCATAGGACTGAAAAATGAAACTAATTGAGATAAATTCTAGGCACCCGCATGTATTAAAGTCTTTGCAGTTAAAATAAACACTCAGATATTCCAAAAGAGACTTGAGTAAGGCCTAATTTGTTATACACACTGCTAATTATAGGTGAGATTCGTTCTGTTTTATTGTGTGGCCTGACAGAGTGTTGAGTCTCTTCCATTTTTCCTTCTAATGTGTTAATATTTCATTAAGGTGCTACAGCTATAGGGTTATAGCATCAAGGAAGTAAACAGAACGCGCATGTGTTACGATGGTAAATGGAAAATGCCATTCTTGCTAGGGCAGTGTCAAAAGCTATCTACTGCGGCAGGTATGTCACAAAGGAAAGTGAGGGTGGAAGTACCTGGGTTTTTGCTTTGGACAGACTCCTGTGGTGCCCAGCTGCGCCAGCGTAAGGAAGTGGTGTCACGTCGTCTGAGTAAAGCAGGCAGAAGTAAGTAGCGCTGCCTGCCCCTCCTGCTCAGGCCTTCCCGATCCTAGTTCTCTGTTCAGCCAGCAGATAAAAATACCATGTTAGAATCAGGTTGTCTCTTTAACTTAGACATTGCAATTTTTTCCTCGCTGTTAAATGAGCAGGATTTGGCAGCCTTGACTGCTAGGAAGTCTGAATTGCTCATCATTCTGCTGAGCGTAAATACAGTAATTGTGGCAATAAAGTGAAACATTCTTGGTAGCAGGTTTGAATGTAGCTCATACTCCCTCAGCCTGGCACGTGCACTTCATTCAGCAGGCACTGCTTCACCAAGTAATGGGATGTAATGTGTGCCAGCTGCCCTGAAGCTGAGCTCTGCTGTATGGTGGAAATAAGTCTGGTTGAGCCTGTGTCCTGACACTTTGAGTTGCATAGACACTAAGTAGCCATACAGATGTGCAAAGCCATTGTTCCCTGTTTAGCCCTACCTCTCCTGCCAGTGAATCAGAAAGAGAATAAGAGAAGGCACGTAGCCCTTTGGCTGCTGGGATCCACATGCTGCCTTCCAAACACGTGTCCTTCTGCAGTAGGCTGAGGCTCTTGTGCTCGCGCTTGCTCCTTGCTGAAGGCAGACAAGTCGTGAGAAGGGCTTCAGGCAACCTCTTCCCAGCTTTTGAGTTGTGTGGAACAGACCAAAATAGTAAGATCTCTGGAAGTCTTTTCCTTGGAAGAAATTTAACTGTTTAGAACTTGTACATGTGGAGGCTGGAACTTAGTTGGAAGATTAATTTTATTCTGGAATTGAGGAATCTGCATTTGGAATTAACCATGCAAATCTTTTCCAAAATAGCTTCTATTCTGGATAACCCTTTAGATTGTACAACACACTGAAAATGTAGGTAGAATGGAGCATGTCTTAAAGAGCGTGACTTAGTAGAATATCAGTTAACTGCAGTTCAAATGTCAAGTTTTTTGTAAACTCTGAGAATCTTTTACCATGCTGGTGATCCTGCCAGTGAAAAATGACTGGTTAGAATATTTTCTTTATTGGAGCCCTCTAGTGGGGACTGTAAATTTGTTTTCGTACTGCTTTATTTTGAAATGCAATAAATAGTCTTGGTGTGACTCTTCCCTTTTTGCATATTCTGAATGCATTAAGGAAATTTTCACTTTAAGATGGAAAGTATAGTCCCACATTATTAGCAAAAAGGTATTTTATATTTTTTTCTTCACTCAAGTAACTTTGCTTTATTGTGTTTAAGTATAGTGTTTTATTTTTCACCCTGGAACTGCAGCAGTGCTGCAGTGATAGGTCGTATTTTAGAGCTCTGGCAGCTTTCCTTGTGGATTCATTGCTGTGAAGGATCCCACTGTGGAAGTACAGGTGACATCATCTATGATCTACGGTATAGTAACCAGATTTGCTAACATCTTTTTCTTTCAGGCTACCTTCAGGAAGCTTACTTGTGGACCAAACAAGTGTTGGCAATCATGGAGAAGTCAGTAGTCCTGCTGCAGGAGGTCACAGATGGCTCCCTCTACGAAGGGGTGGCTTATGGCAGCTACACAACCAGATCGCTGTTTCAGTACATGTTTCTTGTCCAACGGCACTTTGGTATCAATCACTTCAGCCACCCTTGGCTCAAGCAGCACTTTGCATTTATGTACAGGACTGTCCTGCCAGGTAGGTCATTTGGACCAATAAAGATGAATCTTCTAATTCTTGAGGCATTTTCATACTTGAAGTAGGCCATTTTTAAATAGCATTGTACTTGGATATTTGAAATGACCTTTTCCCTGGATTTTACCTTCATCATCTATGGAAACAGTGTTATCATTGTCTATCACTGCTTATTAAACACTGATGTTTATTAAACTCTGGCTTTTAGAACCAGTCAAAAGGCGGGAGCTTTATTTGGGAGAAAAAGCAGTGCTTCAGAATTTGATTTCTGGTTTTCAGATTTTGAAATAGAGCTGCTTCTGGGGTTTTGTGTTTGAAAAATAATATTCCTTGAGATTCTTACTGATTTTTTTTCCTTCGCCAAAAGGAAAAATCAGCACACAAAAATATCAGGTGAAAGGAATAGCAAATCGTGAAGCCAGGGTGAAAGTATCAAGGAAGTGTAGGAAAGTTTTGCATGATCCCCAGTTTTCCACCAAACATTGAAATTGATTTTTATAACCATTTTTTCAAAATATTTTTCATATGGAAAATTTAATTCACTCAACTGATAGGTTTTTCAGTGCAGTCCAGGAGTATATGAACCATTTTCTTTTGTCAACATGAGAGCTAAACAGAAATATTGGACATCACTGATGGGTCTGTTTTGCAGATTTTTTAATATTTATGTTCTCATGCTGAATCTCTCCAGTGTCTCACAATATGTTTCAGCATCTCTGATATGAAATCCTAGTTGTGACTAAAAGATGGAGATCTACAAATATGAAAACAGTTATAAGCTAATAAAAATTGCCACCCCCGGTAGCTTTCAGAAGAGATTTAATTTTGGGTAGCCTTGCAAGTTTTCAGTGATGGTTTTTTGTTGCTTCTTCATAGGACAATTCATTAGGAACTTATATTGTTCAAAGTCCTCTTTAAAAAGATAGTGTGATAACCTTACTGGGTATTAAAAAGCCCAGATCTAGCTTTGTTTGTAAGGAGGGGATGAGTGCAGCTTTGGCATGCCAGCACAAATGTGTAAGGAATTGCACTGAATCCATGTGATACCTTAGGCATCTACTGGGCAGTAGTTCCTAAAGAGCAAAGTGAACTCATGTTAGCTGTTTCAAGGTGAAGCTGGTTTTGTTTGTTTGTTTGTTTAGTTCTTTTCCGTTGAGGAGGCCTCTCTTTTGTTGCTTTGGAGAGTTTGAATTGACACAGGAAAAGCAAAAGCTGTAAAGAGAAAGTTATCTTTGCAAGATTCGAGTGAGGAGGAGAAGTGGATGGGACATTGCTTTTTACATTTTTGTAGTACTTTGACTGTCTGTAGCCCATAGCCAAAGAAGAAAGGTGACTACTCAAGTTATCTACAGCAGAAGGAAACAGCTCCTGTGTGACATGTCTATGACTCATTTACGAGTAGGTGTATAAACATCTGAAAAGGCTGCTTCTGTTTGTGCTTGTACCGCTTGGCTTCATCATCATGCTTTACAAATATATTTGTATACGTTTATTTGCTCTTTCTTACAGTCCTTTTAACATTTTTCCCAAGGGTTTCAGAGAACCGTGGCCATTGCGGACTCCAACTACAACTGGTTCTATGGGCCAGAGAGCCAGCTGGTGTTTCTTGACAAATTTGTCATGCGCAACGGCAGCGGGAACTGGTTGGCAGAGCAGATCAGAAGGAACCGGGTGGTGGAGGGCCCGGGGACTCCATCCAAAGGGCAGAGGTGGTGCACTCTCCACACTGAATTTCTCTGGTATGAAAGGGAATGAGTGGGCTCAAAAGGGACCGGACAGCTGCTTGCTATTTGTGATAAGCCGTTATCTTTTGATTTGCACTGTAGAAGCAGAGATTGTGCTGGCCATGTGCAGCCCAGAGTTTTTAGGCTCAGAGGAACTTCTTCACTTGTCACAGATATTCAGTATGCGTTGCTACAGACAACACCTCGGTCTTATCCTATGTGTGCTTCTGTGTTTTCCTTCCATTGTCTGTTGCTTTTATAGAATACACACAGTTCCAAAAGGACTGAAAATTTCCCTGCATATATTTTTTGGGTTATTTGGTCTATTCTAATGTTTAATCCTGTTATGTTTTTTAATAATTATTTAGGCAAATATTTAAAGCATAGTTTTCTTTTAAAAGCTATAAGTAGTAATATAAGCTCTTTTTTAAAAGCTAAAGTAATGTAAAAAATATTATTGTTAGTTGTGCATGCACACTAATTTGCAAGTTATATTTAGAAAAAATATCATGATAGAAGACTAGATCTATATCTTCCATGTAATTTACACCTCTGCCAACTTATATGTCAATCTACAAAAGGTAAGAAAAGAGAAGATCCAAGATGTACATATAAACTCCCTCAGTCTGTAGAGAGAAGAAATACATTTCTGAGGAGTCAATGTAGCTCTATTTCTCTCTCTTACAAGAAAAATATTATTGAATATATTGTTTTGTGTTTATGCTATATGCATTAAAATGCATGTTTACTAGGTTCCAAGCACCCTTCAGCTTGTTATTCGCACAATATGGTATCTTTCCTCTACAACCACATTCACAAATTTTCTTCTGTTCCTCCATGGAATCCTTGGAAATTTATACTTACAATTTCTTCTTGATGCTAAAGGGAAAGACATTCTTAAGAGCATGTGATTTAAAAAAACAAAACAAAATAAAAAAACCACTCTGAATATCCCAACTGCCTTTTCCTTGTGCTGCAGTGATGCTTCTGTGATGAGCACATCCACTTGCATTGCAGTTTCAGGAAAGAGGTCCGCTTTTAGGGGGATCCCCATCAAGGGCCTCAACCTATAGAGCAAACTCCTGAGCTCTACAGCTCGGGAACGGGTCAGAATTACGCGAGGCTGTGTGCAGGACATGAGCTGGGATTGTTTAGAGCCTGACTGAGGCTCCTGGTTAGCTGTAGAGAATAGTTCTGAGGAGGAGCCATCTAACAGAAATATTATTGAACTTAATGAGGGTTTCATTTATTTTGGTTGCTTAAAATCAATGCCAGAATGTTGGGGTTTGTTTTTCTTGTTTGTTGTTATTTTAACTCCTGTAAATCAAATGAAACAAAAATTCTAAGTATTGTAACTTTTTCAGGAATTAAGACTTCTTTTTAAACCTTATATCTTATAAGCTGTAAAATTTTTCTTCAATGTAGTTGGAGAAGGAAATTAACATATACTAAGTGATATAAATCAACAAATTATCCTCTAAAATGGCTTTTCATTAATTTTTAGTTTAGTCCTAATTCTGTTTGGAGACTACAGACTTCCTATAGTCATCAGTTTTGGGGAAACAGATACTGTTTGCTTCTCTTGGTTATGTAGTCAGCAAATAGGTCAGCAAATGTTGACGTCCAATGCAAAATAGCTCCTGCAGCCTGTTCCTAATGTGCTTTTTAAAATATTCGTATCACAGTCAGTAGCTTTATGATATAAAACAAAATGCGGCTTGTTTGAGGAATGTTCACGGTACTCTTACTTTTGGACTGCAGAAGGATTGCTTGCTCTAGATGTGGAGCAGATGCTTTCAGCTATTATTCTGTAAAAAGCATACAACATTAATTTGACTCCTACAAATTTGCGTAGGGATTAGTATGGTAAATAGCATTACAACTATATTCTTAGTTTGCTCAGGAAGGATACTTGTGTGCTTTATATCATCAGGTTGCTCCTTGATATAAGTATTGAATTGTTTTTTGAGTTTTTGTATGGGTGCTGGTAATGGAATCAGTCAAGTGATTTAAGCCCATTTTCCTCATGTTTTTGGCAGGTATGATGCAAGTTTGCGCTCTGTACCTCCACCGGACTTCGGGGTTCCAAAGCTGCATTACTTTGAGGACTGGGGAGTGGTGACCTATGGAAGTGCTTTGCCAGCTGAAATCAACAGGCCTTTCCTTTCCTTCAAGTCAGGAAAGCTGGGAGGACGTGCAATATATGATATTGTTCATAAGAACAAATACAAAGAGTGGATCAAAGGATGGAGGAACTTTAATGCTGGTCATGAACACCCAGACCAGAACTCCTTCACTTTTGCTCCCAATGGCGTACCTTTCATAACAGAAGCTCTGTATGGGCCAAAATATACTTTTTTTAATAATGTGTTGATGTTTTCCCCTGCTGTGTCCAAGAGCTGCTTCTCCCCATGGGAAGGGCAGATTACAGAGGACTGTTCCTCAAAGTGGCTTAAATATAAACATGACTTGGCTGGTGACTGTCAAGGACGAGTGGTTGCTGCCATGGAGAGAAGTGGGGTGGTTTTTATCAGGGGAGAAGGAGTGGGTGCATACAATCCTAAACTGAAGCTGAGAAAATTGCAAAGAAACCTCGTACTTCTCCATCCTCAGCTTCTGTTGCTGGTGGACCAAATCCACCTAGAAGATGACAGCCCCCTGGAGGCAGCGACCAGTTTCTTCCACAATGTGGATGTGCCTTTTGAAGAAACAGTTGTTGATGAGGTCCATGGGGCTTTTATTAGACACCGTGATGGGATATATAAGATGTACTGGATGGATGACACTGGCCACAGTGAGAAAGCTGTCATTGCCTCAAGGATGTATCCCCGGGGCTACCCTTACAATGGAACAAACTATGTGAATGTAACAACCCTCTTGCGGCACCCTGTCACAAGAGCCATTTACCTGTTCATTGGGCCTTCCATCGACGTGCAGAGCTTTACTGTCCGTGGAGACTCTCGACAACTGGATGTTTTCGTTACCACCAGTGAACACGCCTATGCAATTTACCTGTGGACTGCTGAGGATGGGCCCCGTTCTGCTTTTGCACAGGTTATTGCAGACCGCCAGAAAATTGTCTTCGACCGAGCCTCTGCCATTAGGAGCTCTGCAGTGCCAGAGGTGAAGGACTACATAGGGATTGTGGAAAGAAACCTGCAGCATTTTAAGCCTGTTTTCCAGCAACTTGAGAAGCAGATCTTGTCTCGTGTACGAAACACAGCTAGCTTTAGGAAGACTGCTGAGCGCCTGCTGAGGTTTTCAGATAAAAGACAGACAGAGGAAGCCATTGACAGAATATTTGCAATCTCACAGAGGCAGCAGCAGCAGCATGGCACAGCTAAGAAAAGTAGAAAGGTAGCCAAAGGCTACAAATTTGTTGATGCTGTTCCTGACATTTTTGCACAAATTGAGGTAAATGAAAGAAAAGTGCGACAAAAGGCACAGACTCAAGCACAAAAAGAGTTGCCTGTAGATGAAGATGAGGAAATGAAAGATCTTTTGGATTTTGCAGATGTCACTTATGTGAAGCACAAAACTGGAGTGTCAATCAAAGGCCGATCAGGGCTGGCACAGATGGCGACAACCGCTCGAAGTAGCGCCCCATCGATATCAGCCTCTTATACCCGCCTCTTTCTCATTCTCAACATTGCTATTTTTTTTGTCATGTTAGCAATGCAGCTCACATATTTTCAGAAGGCCAAGAGACTGCATGGCCAAAGATGTCTGTATGCAATACTTTTAGTAGACATCTGTATATTATTGTGGCTGTATTCTTCCTGTTCTCAGTCACAATGTTAGCAGAAGACCTCTATTAGTCGACCAGTTTATGGTCATATATGTCTATGCAAAAGCATTAACCCTAATAGGGCCAAAGTTTATGTTCTTTTTTTTTTTCTGAAACATTCCAAAAACAGCTGGGAAAAGATTGGTTTCAGACCAGAAAGGATTGACAAATAAGGCAGGCAGTGAATTTCTCAGAAAACCAAGTACTTAATAAGTACTCCTCCTTTGAGTTTTGAGTTGGGCCTCACATCTGAGGAAATGTTGTGCTTTGTTCATCAGACTTTGGTAATGTAAAGTTGTAATTAATTTTTTTATGAGAAGAGCCCTCTTAAGAGATTGTTTCTAAGGGCTTTCTTTTTTATACAAAATTGGATATGCATTTAGTGACTTTTCATTCCAGGCTGCTATGGATGTCTGTGGACATCCTCTTAAGAAAAGGACATTCAAACACAAGTATGCAGGGCAGATCTTAGCAGTAAATTTCATTTCTCTCTGCCAAACCAAAGAATGCTTCAATGTGGAACACTCCTGTATAATTATTTCAGACCCTTACATCATGTCATCTCTTCCTAGCTTTACAATCTGGCATGGTAGGAGATGGCAATCCTGTCAGTACTTACCAAGTGAGCAGCACAATGCTAAGTAGGCATTAGCAGAAGGCAAATAAGGGGCTGATTCAAAGTATAAAGGAACACAATTCTCAGGAAAAAAAAAAAAACACCTTTTTCTTCTTTTTCTTTCAGTCAAGTGTAGACTGCAGAAAGATGAGTGCTGTAGGGTCTGTTCTCAATTTTACAAGGCAGGATTTCACAAAAGTTTTCCATAGTTTGAGGTGCATCTTAGTAGGGAAATAATGTCCTAGATCAGTGCTCTTCCATACGCAATTGTAAAAGTACAAAAAAAAAACCCAACAAAACAAGCAAAAAAAACAAGCAACCAACCAAACAAAAGCAATCCTGTGGTAACCTCAGCAACTGCCAGTATGGAAAAAGAGGTATTAAGGAAGTATTTAATGTCTTTTTTCTGATCAAATGGCTAGAAACAGAGGACAGTTAAAACTGTGTGAACAGTCTGTTCTCTATAAAGCACCACCAAGAGTTCTGAAAGCTCTTGGTGGCCCCTGGGTCAATTGTTTGGGGATTAGTGGTAAATGGAATCATGTGGTTTATGACAAAAATTAGTTTGACATCTCCACATATATGCCCTTCCGTTCATTAAACTGATTTCAAAAAATCAGAGCTGTTTGAGAGAAAGGAAACTCTATGGAATTGGGGCATATCTGTTATGTCTTTACAGAAAATCAATTCTTCCAGTACATTCGCTAAATAAAAACATTATAATTGTCTCTGTGGAAAAGATGTTTTTTCTTTGATTAAAATATTTTTCCTGGTAATCACAGTAATGATGTTCATCAGCACTTTGTTCAACCGTAAAACTTTGTTTCCTCTTCCTTATACCCATTTAGGTATCTATTATCTACATTGCTATTTTTAAGCCTTCTGTGAGTTTATGCACTGAAATGTGTTCAGCTTTTCTTGTCTAAACATCTTCAGTGAATAGATCAGAATATTTTCACTACGTTCCAGATACCGAGCCAGTTCTGAGCACTGTATTCACATACGGAAGCCCTGCTACAATCTCCAGTGCCTGCATTTAGCCAACAAAACTCGATACACCTAGTCTGGGCAAAGATGCAAGACTCCAGTTAATTTCTGCTCCATCTGTAGTCAGTGGAGAAAGAGAGCCTTCAGATTGCTAGTCAGTCTACCTAAGACCTGAAACACCTTGAAGACATACCATTCCCCTGCTAATTACAAAAGGCAAGTAGGGTGGTTAATCACCTATTTCAAATCACTCAGTTAGTTGCTTAAGGTGAAGGAAGATGAACTGGGGGAGTGTCACCCAGTATGGTTCCATGTTTGTGGTAGTGCCTGCTGAAAGTATGACTAGATTGTGAGAGGCTGTGTATCACTGGAAATTTCCTTTCTGCCTTTGCACAGTGATAACATGAAGGCATGCAGAAATAACTCTCAGGTTATGTTCATTTTCAAAGACAATGTTGGTTAGTTTTTTATATTAGGTGATACTATTGATGGCCATAAAACACTGAAAAACACAAGATACAGGTTCTGTTGGTACAGTTTAGTTGTACTGCCTGGCACATCCCTCCACTGGGAGCTAGTGCCGTAAGATAGTCCCAGGGAAATTCAGGAAGTCATTATGTCTTACAAGCAAATGAGGTGTGCTTGTGTCTCCTTGTCCTCTTTGGGGACTTATGAGCCTTCAGGAAAATAAAGAGCTGTGGTGGCTTTGAGCCTTTATTAGACTAATGTCATCAGTGGCATTTGTACAAATCTTTCACTTCAATTCATGTCCATGCATGTTTGCCCTCTGTCAGTTTACCATTGCTTTGTTGAACAGTCAGCTATAGAAAGGCAAACTCTAGTCCAGAAAGCTTTTGAGAAGTACTTGCATTTCTTGGCCTGCTCTATAGTGTGTCATCCAAACTCTAGCATAGGATTAGTACATGTGTCAAATGAAACTGCAGAATTACAGATTAGAAAGTAAGATATGGTTGTGCACATTAGCTTTCATTTACGCTACACTTCTCTGCACTGTTGTATCAATGCAAACGGAAAGAGGTGGGTGCAAAAGGTGCCTGTGCTCACAGCCGGGTCTTAAAGCAGTTTTTAAAGCAGACCAGCATTCAGATGAGGAGTGTACATGCAATGATGGAGTGAGGGGAAATGAAATGTTCCAGTCCATCCTCCTGAATGGGAGACTAGACCCATTTCAGCATAAAGCGGGAATCTAAGAGTTGTTCCAGCTTGTGGTTGGTTTGCACCTGATACCTCTCTGTGAAAAATTCATGAGTTACTTACATATGACTGTTGTTACTGGCCACTCTGGATTCCACTTACACAGATGTAATTTTTAGTCAGATAGGACAGGTAAGCTTTGCTTCATCTAGTGATGAAGCCATAATATTCCTGGATATATTTCAGACATGAAAAGAATCTTGCATACTTCCTTACTTACTCTTTTCTAGGCCAAAGCCTTTTAGAAGTCCCTCTCCAATGGTTGTGTAAGTTTTGTTTCCATTCTTTACTTCCATTCGTCTTCTCTTTTCTTCTTTCTCTCATCCCTTAGCAAAGAACATAGTCTATTTTAACTGAATTTGAAGCAAATAGAAGAACAGATGTTTCCGTGACGTCAGAAACCAGCACCTTGGGCTGTGGGCTAGAAGTGTATGTGTCACAAGCCAGGAAGAAGCAACTCAAGCCTTCAGATAGTGACATGCACTGAAAAATCTGCCTGTGCCTTACTAGGAAATTTAATGTGAAAGAGCAGGTATACGGGATCAGCCTAGCTAGGCCTGCTGGCTGGTGGGAGGGCTGGAGGAGTTTGGTGTCCTTAACACTTGCTGACACAAGAGAGGATGCTGTCCTTGCCTTTGGGTTGTTGGTCTGAATTGCAAGAAGGAAGCAATCACAGTGACCTCTATGTCCATGGCAGAGGCACTGAGCACCGATTTTATCTGGACTGGGTATAATGAACATTGTATAGTATCCAGTAGCAAAGTTATCTTTTGCTTCCTATTTTAAATAAAGTCACACTACTGATGAGTTTCTGCCACATGCCTCTGCTCCCATTCTAAGACTGTCTATTTTTGATTTCTGAAAATGTTAATTTTCTGCATCTCTGGTGACAGGAAAAAATGGCTATTTTACAACTGGTCGTATGTAGATGGGTTCCTATATTTATAAGAGACCTCGTTGACTTCTCTCACCTTCTGTTCAATACCTGATGTTCTGTCATGTGCATTTGTTTTAGGGCTGCAGTCTAAATTAGTCTGAAGTTAGTTCAATGTATTCTGAACAGTCAATGGGAATTCAGCTCACTGATAGCTGTGTGTATGTTTGAGGGTAGAATCTGGTTCTTAGATTTTTTAAGTGATTTTTGAGATCATCTAAAAACCGAGTGTGTATGTTACATATATCATTGTAACCAAAGGAAGCAAAGGGAGTGGAACACATTACTTCATTTCTTAAAGCTTATAAGATTAAAGTTGATTCTGGAGTATTATAAGTCTGAAATGTATCCAATTCCTCTGTTGGCCTATGTATTTTCCACTGATGAAAATTTTTTTATTAGTGTTTGAAAGTATTTAGTGTTTGGAAAATAGCTATATTTCTGCACCAGGCCATTACAATCACATTTACTGGGTCTATGAAAATCTTAGTTGGGAAAAAAACGTACTTTTGTCTAACAACTTTAATCCCTTTTCTCTGGCTATTCTGTTAAAATTCAGTAGGACAACTTTAAGCTAGCAAGTCAGACTCAGCTAATGAAGACAAGATTTTATTTTTTGTCCTTTCTTGACAGTTGACTCCAGGAGCACTCTGCAGCAGGAGACCTATGCAATTTGGTGCTGAATATGTCCATACTGTCCTGTTGTCTGAGTTCAACCTTGAAAAAAATAATGTCAAAGCACTTCAAAGAAAATAAAGACCAGCATCAATTTTTCTCCTGATAATAACTAATACAGACGGGTAATTAATTTAACTTTGTGCTTGCCTTGGTTGCCTCTGTAGTCAACAGGAAAACTAATAACTTCATGAGAATTCACATTTCATCTTCAGTTTTCAATGAAACTGAGCATGGCTGCAATGGCCATGAGAAGCTAAGGAATACATGAATCTGTATATACAAGGCCATATCCTCTCTGCTTTAATTCACATTAATAACAACAACAACAAAAAGAACATAAATCATCCAGGCTTTGAGATAATGATGTTCTTGTGGCAATGGAATTATGCAGATAATTTCCGTGGATTTGTTCTCACTCAAACCTCCAGTAGGCAGAAAAAAGCAGGAGAGATGCTGCTGTCATGCATATATCCATGCTCTCCCCAAGAATGCCTGCAACGCTACTGGAGTTACTGTGGAAATTATACTGAAAGACAAACAGTGCGATCCTAAAAGTCACACTGGGCCTTGGTGGTGCTGTGAAAACTGTGTTTTTCTCAGCTGTTCTCAGGTAAGCCTTAACTTGTTGGTATAAGGTAACTTCAGAGCTCTTCAGCTCAGTGTCTAACTCAGGGCTGCCCAACATACATCCCTGTCTATCTGGGCTGCAGACATTCACCAGTCACAGAAAAGAAAAGCACTGTAGGCTCTCTAGGAAATATAGTCATGAGGAATGGGCTATCACCACGATTTGTCTGACAGGTAGACTGCTCTGTGTCTGAGAGACCCTTGGGGAAGATATTGGTCCAGCATGGTCTCTGTGATTCAGTGAGGTGGCATTCTTCTCCCACCTTTCGTCTTTTCTAAGAACCTCTTTGACAGGTGGGCAGGCAGCAGCGTACGTATGTCCATGTGCACAGCATATATGAAGAAAGGTTGGCGCCTTTGGCATGTGTCTAGCCTACTAGGATGAGTTGTATCATGTTCAGTCATTAGACAGGACAGAGTCCAGTACAGATGTACTCCATGACAGGTAGTGTTTCCCTCTGCAACAGTAAAGTTGGGTGTTGTCACCCAAGCGGAGCCCACGTTCTTTTTCTTGTATATGTATCTGCTCTAGACATTGAATTATGGCATGGACATGTGTCTCTTTGAAGAGAGAAGCTCCCAATGTTGTTATCCTGTTTGCCATTTTATTCCAGTGTATCTGGCCATTCCTTCAGATAAATGCACGTGTAACGTTTCCCCCAAATGCTACCTATCCTGCCAGGTTCCTCAGGCTAATAAAGAAGAACAGCATTCAGAGTGTTTATGATTATTTTCCAGAAGTTCCTGGACTCAGAAAAATTGCCTGGCATTTGAAATGTTTTGCAGTGTAAGATATTTAGGTGGCTTTTTTTCCCTTTGACTTGTGCCCAAAACCACAATGATTTTACTGATTTGGCTCCTGACTGACCCTAGGACAATGAAGAGGAAAGCTGTCCCCTCTCTGACACCCGGGGCTGTGCTGCTCCAGGTGCCCCATAGGCCAAGTCCTCCTGAGCTGCGCTGTGGAGGCAGCTGTGGCAAACAGATCTTGCCCTTCCACACTCCCTCAAGGGGATGCCATGGCACACATATCTTAAAGGCCTGTCCCCTGTGATGGTGTGAAAGCACTACCAGTGGGTTGGCTTGCCAAAATAAAAAATAAAAAAAATCCACCATGAAAAGCAGTACTTTGGTTCAAGTGCTCAAACAGAAATCTTGTATTAAAGTCAGAAGATTACAGATCTCTTTGCTGAAGAGGTCTAAAAGGACCCACAGACATTGCTGATGTTCCTTGCCTCCCTCCTCCCCCCAAGCTCTACGTCCCACCAATAGATAGATGCTTTTGCTAACTGAGCAGTTATTCATCACTCCTACATTGTATCAACCTCCTTATTTTTGCTGTCCCTGGAGAAAATCAGATCTGAAGCACTGAAACCAAATTATGTGGTAGCAGACCATGCTTGCTGTTGTCAGGACCAGAAAAACAGTTACAAAAATTATTACATCCCTGCTATTCTGAGGTCTTTGTACTTCAAAGAATGAAAATGGAGCAAGTGAGAAATGCAAGGGGGAAGTATACTGCAGTCAAACAAGAGTCCACATCAAGCAAGGAAGTCATGCTTATTTCTGCCTCCTGATGAAAGTCATTCAGCTCTGTAAGTGTTTCAGACCCTACTCTCTTTGCTCTCAGCTTCTTCCCTAGAAAGGAAAATTACAAGTCTTCTACAGGACTACAGTTTCTCAGACATTAATTCCTCCATGATTGTCACCTTCTTTGATGATGTCTTACGTGCATCATGCTGGTAAGCTTTCCTTGGCAGGAATGTGAATGAAAGCCCCATTCCAGGGAGGGAAAGGAAAGGATTTAATGTTGATGACAAGGATTTTATTCCATATTCCAGGATTTTATCCCATATTCCTTTCTTACATCAGGTGCCAATTGGTACAAAGAAACTGAGGTTCACTTGCTGGCTCACAGTTTGCTCAGAAGGCCCTAAATACAACTTCTATGGGCAAAGGTTTCTCCTTTTTATTCAGACTAGTTCTTTCTGTTTGTATTGGGTTTACATGGTAAAGGTTTGGTAGCAGGGGAGCTACAGGGGTGGCCTCTGTGAGAGTAGTCCAGAAGCTGCCCCATGTCAGATAAGAGCCAGCTCCAGCCAGCTCCAGAAGGGACCCGCCGCTGGCCAGAGCTGAACCAATGAACGATGCTGGTTGTGCCTCTGGGAGAGCAGATTTAAGAAAGAGGAAAGAACTGCTGTGCAACAGCAGCTGGGAGTGAGAGGAGTGAGGAACAGCCCTGCAGACACCAAGGTCAGTGAAGAAGGAGGGCAGGAGGTGCTCCAGGCACAGAGCAGAAGTTCCCCTGCAGCCCATGGTGAGGCCCATGGTGGAGCAGGCTGTCCCCCTGCAGTCCATGGGGTACAACATGGAGCAGATCTCCACACTGCAGCCCATGGAGGAGCCCATGGAGGAGCAGGTGGATGTGGCCTGAAGGAGGCTGCAGCCCATGGAGAGCCCCAGCAGGAGCAGGCTCCGGGCCGGAGCTGCAGCCTATGGAGAGGAGCCCATGCAGGAGCAGGTGATCCGGTGGGAGCTGCCACCCGTGGGGGACCCGTGCTGGAGCAGTTTGCCCCTGAAGGATGGACCCCGTGGTACGGACCCATATTGGAGCAGCTCTTGAAGAGCTGCAGCCTGTGGGAAGCCCGCGCAGGATCCGTTCGGGAAGGACGGCATCCCGTGGGAGGGACCCCACACTGGAGCAGGGGCAGAGTGACCACGAAGGAGCGGCAGAGACGAAGCGATGTGGGCTGACCGCAGCCCCCATTCCCCATTCCCCTGCGCCGCTCCGGGGGAGGAGGTAGAAGAGGGTGGATGGGGGGAAGGTGTTTTTAGTTTGCTTTCAGTTTCTTGCTGCCCTAGTCTGCTAGTGATAGTAATAAATTACATTAATCTCCCTATGCTGAGTCTGTTTTGCCCATGATGGTAATTGGTGAGCAACCTCCTTGTCCTTCTCTCAACCCTTGAGCCCTTTTCCATCATGTTTTCTCCTCCTCTTCCTTTGAGGAGGGGGAGTGAGCGAGTGGTTGTGGTGGAGGTCGGCTGTTTAGCTGGGTAAAACCACAACTCTTTTTAAAATAAATCATTTAAATTCCATGTAAAATGAGTCACTGGGCTATATCTTTAATAAGAATATACACTCTAGTTCTTTTAGCAGGAATAGTCTTTAGGGTGACTTTACTCATGGAACTGGCTTGAATTCGTAATTCAGAGAGAGCATTTCTTGTTATTTGCTTTGAAAGTTACTGTTTGAATGAAGGACAAGTGATTAAGCAATGCCTATTGGAGATCTAGACTGATACAAAACTGCTGGCTTTTTACTACATAAGCTACTGACAGCTGGAATATCTAGAACAAGAACGACGTACAATCTTAATAGGAAACTTTTTATCATCACCTTATATCGTGGTTATTTGGGGCTAAGAATATTCTGTTTATTCATCCTAATTCCTTGTGTCGCTTGGCCTGCAAGCTACTGCACTGTCTCTGTTCTAATCAAGAGGCCTCCAAACACAAAGACGATCTGTGGATTTAAAGAAAACAGCTTTGGCTCTTCCTTGGGAGTTAGCAAGAACCTAATCTCATGCCCAACAGTTGATCTGTGAATAGGTGCACTGAATTTTACACTCTGCCCTTACTGTGGCTCACGTAACTCATTCGCCAGGCCAGCAAATTTGTTCTGCCTTTAATCTGCATGTTGCTGGCTTTACAGGGGCAGAACACACCTATTGCTTCTAAAGCTGTTGGGAACAAGGCCTCAGACTGTCTGTGAAAGAAGAACCAAGTCGACAGAACAAAGTTCCCTCACATGCTGTTCATAACGGGCTGCTGCTACAAAGGGAATGATCTGAATGACATTCTCCACCTCTTCTAGCAACCTAAGCTGAACAGTTTCACCAGCACAGATCCATCACTTGCATTCAATGGCATGCTGTGGATAATAAATCTGTTATGGATTTAATCTTTTAATCCTGTTGCTTCCTTTCTACACAATGCTGATCCTCATTATTAGTCTTAATCCATGGCAAAAAGATACATGAATTCACGACATTTCCCCAAACGTTAACGTAGGTGGCTTCACCAGCTGAAAGGCAATCTTCAAGCAGAATAGGAGGTGGAATGATTCTAAAATCATGAGTGTAAAATCACTGGTTTTCCACTTTGTCTTCAGAGAGGTTGTAACACAGGAAGCTGGGAAGGCCAAGAGAGATAGGTCAGATGGATCTGCCCACAGTAAATGCTAGTGAAAAAAAAAAAAACAAACTTGAGGAGGATGGGGCACAGGAACTTTCCTAAACTGCCACGCTGCTGTGAGAGTGAGTTAAATGAAATCAGCCTGCGGCAACAGAGAGTAGGTGTTCAGCATATACATCTCTTTTTCTCCCTAAAGAACAGGACTATCAGGAGTAGCTGAACTTTTCAGAACATACTAAGGAAGGCTAAGTCATTTCATGACCTAGCCAAGATGCTAAAGCAGTTACAGTAGACCTTAACTGATAATTATAGTTTAGAACTATATTCACTTCTCTTACGCTTGTCTTTTGTTACACGGCCTAACTCTTGTCTTGGTCAAAAAAAGTAACTGTATTCCTTTGTTTATTAAGTTTGTCAGGTAATGAAGGTGACTGTAATTGACCCACTGGCAATGAGTGGACACCTCTTCCCCAGTTAATGGTGAATAGCATGCAATAGCTTAGCCTTAAAATGTCACGTATCTTACTCTGCCTCTGAGGGTCCAGGGCTCTGCAGGATACTCCTCCAACCACATGCACGGGAATCTGGCTATGAAAGCAGAAGTGGTAACTCTGGTGAAAAACATTCTCATGTATATCTCATGAAGTTTCCTCTGGTAGACCTAACTACATGCTGCTAGCAACGGGAAAATGGGCAGAGGACCAGAGTCCCTGGGAGGGCACTTAAATAACTGTGACTTCATGTAAAGTACAGAAATATAGAAGACATTCAGTAATGTTATAGAATACTTACAGCTGCAAATGCTTTGTGCATAAAACAACAATAATGATGAAGAAATATTTTAGTATTACAGAATAAATGAGGGCGGAGCCAGAGACTTGCAAAGTTACTGCTAACATAAAATCTAGGCAGCTGGGAAGGCTTTCCCTTTATATCTCATCTATCATTCTTTAATTTTTAATCANTAGATTCTCTGAAGTGTCAGGACAGCCTGGCAGAAAGACTAGCCGTTTATAACAGGGAAGTACTGAAAGTGCCCAGAAGTGCTGCTGAGTGCACTGGAGTTCACCCTTTAATGCATGCCAGACATAGCCACCAGAGTCTGATAGAGCTGGTACATTTGTGGCAAACTGAAATAGTTCAATATTTTGAAGGTGAGAAATGGGACTGATTAGAAAAACTATAACTGTGGACCAGAAGCTAGAAAAAAATAAATTCTGTAAGAACAAAAGTCAGTTAGAGGAGACCAAGACCATTTGTAGACCTCCCTGATGGTCATCATTGCTGAAGGAAGAACAGAATGAATGTTCATTCTGCAGCGGGAAATGTGTGTTAAAGTTCAATTACATGATGATATAAACATATAATATATCTAGTCACCACCATTTCCTTTAACAAATTAGTACTTCTTGGTGAAGTTATCTATCTCCAGTTAAGTTAGAAATAGAAACTTTTGCTCCTAATTTCCTTTCACTGGCAAAAGCGTATAACATTTTCCAGCAGTTTCTTCCACATGAATAGTTGGTCTGCTAGAGTCTTCTAAACTTACTAAGAAGAAATGACTGGCATCCCTTAACAGGAAGATCAAATGCTCTCTTTACAGGTCCAGAGGTGGTGGTGTTTTTCTGTACGTTTTAAAAGACCAGCCGAGTCTGTCAAACACCTGTTTTCTGCCTTACAAAAGATATGTGATGATTTCATAAACCCCCCAAAAGGTAAAATGTGTCTTGTATTTCAGATGAGTGAGAACCTACCTCTTCAGCGAAAAATAGCTATTTAACACTAAGATAATAATAATTTTCTCATGGTTAATTCACAGCCCTACACTTCCACATGTCATTCAGAAGTCATTTTTTCAGGTCTTCCCAGTACATTCACTCCAGAAGATATTAGAAATTTCCCAGGACTCCTCTGTTGCTGGAATGTAGCTTTATGTAGCTGCTTCTGGACCATAGGGCTTTAAGTCTGCTTAGAATGGAGATGCCATTGGGGTGAAACAACATAATCATAGAAAAAAAAAAATCTGATTCATTGCATTACCTCCTCCCCCCCCCCACCCCCCATGTGTTTTCTTTGGCTGTGGATTGATGGTTGCGTTCAAGGACTTACATTTTTTTCCAGAGGTCAAAAAAAGTTGAAATGTTTGAATTCAGATTCACTTCTGATGTTGTGGGAGAAAACAGGACTATTTTTCCTTTGAGTGCAAAACTACTTTTCTGTCTACAAAATTGTCACATTTTGGTCAAAATTCTGTTCATACCCAAATCCACTCAGAGAGGAGGGTAGTCACTGCTCTCCTTTCTACAAGCAGAATATTCAAAGCCTTGATTCCCGTGGTCCCTGATCTGTGCACACAGCAATCTTAAGCAAATACACAGCTGCAGGCAACATTACATGTGCCATTTCTGTTATTCTTGAAGCTTCACATGGCTGCAAGCAATTTTGGAAACTTACAGGTAACACAGACTGATAGACTTTCCCTTGAAGATTGTGCCTGAAATTTAGATCTGTGCAGAGAGAAACAGATTTTTTTGAATTTTAAAATATTTAGTTCTGTGTTGATTCCTCAAAAGTGAAATAATTGAAAAATAAATTGTCCTCTAGACCAAGGGGAATTCATTAGGTTTCTTTTTTTTCATTTACAACTTTCTCACTTGATTTCACCCTGAGAAGCCTCTGAACCTACTGGCATAACTAAGATAGATGGCTACATGTGGGAAACTTTGAAAGTGACAGAGTCTCAGCTCTTGCACTGCCTTTCTGTTAGAAAAAATGTCTTTAAGTAACAAAATTTGGGCAGCACAGGAGCCCAAGATAGGAAACTGGAGACAGGAGAAAAGGACATACTACCATGAACCAAATTACTTAAATTAGATAAAATAGTTAATTAGTTCATGTTTAAAAAGAGGAAGAAGGATCACTTGAATGAAAAAGTACAGAGCGTATTTTGTAGCATGTAGTCAGACAGCATTAGGCCACACACACAGGAGGAGTGGAACACGATGACATCTCAGCTATTCAGCAGTAGCAAGATAGCAAGATGTGATGGCATGCATAATGTGAAGGTAGCAAGGTCAAGGGGAATACAAAACAAATATAAGAGACTATAGAAATGCTTGGAGTGTACTGTGCTCATAATTGCAAGTAGTTTTATGGCATATCATTTTACATAGTAAAGGAAGAAGACTGACCTTTGTTTTTGTAGAATTGACTAGTTGGCTGCCCAAGATGAATTACCTTACTACAAATGAGTTAACTGTATAATCTGCACACCATGACTTCTCAGTAAAACATGGCAACTTCTACCTTTCTAATCCTATGAAAATATTATATATCTTCTTATAAGCTCAGCAAATATTCCACAGATCACAGCCTGTACTTAAAGAATGATGCAGACTTACTTACAGCATATATAGACTGTGGGTTAATGCAGGTTGAAGAGTAAAGCCCGCAGGCAGCTGGTTGCTGTAGGCCATTTGGACTCGGTTACAGGAAGCTCACTGCCCAGAAATGAGACTCTGCGAACCTCTAGTGTTAAAAAAGCAGCAGTAAATAACAGCAAGAGAAAGCTGATGCAATGACTTGCGTGACCGCAACTCAGCTCACCCCTTAGAGCCGCCCTCAGAGCTGTGCTTGGTTTTGCCATCCTGGTTCCTTCCTACCCACTCACATTTTTTTTTCAACCAAAGACTGCTAATAAATGTAATGTCTTAAAATACCAGAATAATCTACACAAATGCTTGTAAGCTGTACGTGCACAGACACAGTGCTACCTCTCAGGCTGCTGCTCTGCTAAGTATTAGTATTATTAATGATTTATGTGGTGCCACTGAGCTGCGTGACACTTCTTAAACATGTAAGGCTGGTTCAGTCATAAAGCCAGAATAACTTCCTCAGTTTCAAAAACCAAGGTAATGGGCCTCCAGGGGAAGTCAGTCCACCTGGAGGGTAGGTGCAGAGCTGTGGGCGGACAAGACTCCCACTAGTTAAGCATTAATTTCACCTGGAAAGAGACGAAAAAGCATTACAAGAATTTTCCTAGAAAGAAAAGACTTTTCCTTCTATCTTTCTTAACCAGGCACTGAGAAATACAACTTACAACACTTCCACTTGAAGAAACAAATCCAGTTGTTATAAAAATAAAACCCATTGGCAGTGCTGTGGTGTTCAAGCTCCATTGTATCCATGGCTTTTAGGATTAGTAAAGTACAAGCTTTTAGGTTAATAAAGTGAAGAGGAAGTTGAGCTTGATAAGACTAATGACATAAATTTGGGACAGGATGGACCTTCATAGGAGCAGCTAGAAAAAGAATTATTTGAAAAATAAAACAAAACAAAAAGCAACAACAAACCAAAAACCACTAAAACCAGTTTTTTGTTATTCTAAACAAATAGTAAACGCCCCGGGCAAAAAATAAAAATAAAAAAGAACCTATTGCAAGGACTTACTAACATGAATAAAACAAGATGAACTCAATATTTACTGGCCAAGTCTCCCAGCACGCTTGCACACACACACAGTTGCTGTGTTCAAGACCAGTACTAAACATTTGATATAACTACAGAACTAGTTGGACTACAGCTTCTTCCACTCCGAAAATGTTTAAGGAAAGGATAGAATTTAAAACATTAAAGTGAAACTTGATAAAACATTAAAGAAGTCAATTTGTTTCCAGTTGACCTCTTCATTTTAATAAAGTATACTTCAAAATGAAAAAATATTTTAAATAACAAAAATCATCATTTTGTTCTGAAAATATCTGTCTTTTTTTTTCACTCCGGCATTGTCTTTATCCCCTTTGGAAGGCACAAAATTTAATATGAATCAATGCAAAAATAACCATTAAATTGGAATTCTGGGTTCTTTAACAGAAAACTTTTTCTGAACACTTTCCAGCTAATGCTTTACAGCTGTGGTGGAGAAACGAGTGTTAATTTAGAGGGCAAGAAATCACTGCCCTGGGAGAACAATGCACTGACTGGAACTGGATGCTATCAGCAACCTGGATGGGGGCTCTGCACTCCCTCTGCCTCTCCAGCTTCTCCACTGTGGGTCTTCTCCAGCCCCCCAGTTTCCCAAGGCTGCCTGTACGCCCTCCTCATGGGGCCATTGCTGCCTCTCGGTTTGACTCATAGCACAGGCATTCCCCTCCTTCCAGCCAGGGTGGTCTCTCCTCCCTCTCCCAACTCTTTCTGCAGTATTTACTGGAAACATGTTTGCTCGGAGGGGAGGGTAGATCCTTTTTCACACAGAGCTCCCTTTTCCCAGAAAGCTTGCTCCTGAACTCATATTTTATTACACAGAAATAAAAGCCTGCTAAAATTAGGCATAGAAAGTGAAGTAGTGGGGTTCCTTGGCTGTTGTCTTTCCACTGCATGAATGCTACCTGCTCCTGGTCATCAGGATCCCTTGTTCAGCAGGTGGTTTTCAGATGCAGCTGTGTCCCTGCCACCATAAAGAGGTCAGTACCTTTGCAGTGATTTCACCCCCATGCTCCAATCCAGTGCACAAATCTCTCAGAGCCTGCAAAACCCCTCCTGGGCAAGGAAGGTGGTGAACACAAAGCTGATGAGCTCCTCTCACTGTTATTTGCTCCTGCCCCCACCATAAATCCAATCACAGCCTGATTTGCTGATGGATGTGTTGGCAAAGGCAGAAGAGGCAGAGAAGCGTGCCTTGTAATACAGGGCTGTCTGAATGGTGGTAGGAGAAGCAGCCACAGTGAACACGCCACGTCCTGGCAAGCAGAAACTCTGAGTGGAGAAACATCACCAAAACACTCTGATTTATTAGGAGTAAGGAAATTATTTTCATTATTGTCTCCTCTACTTTGTCACGGCAGGGTATGGGAGGGGTCCGGGTTCTTTTGTGATGGTGTCGTCCTGACAATCAACCTGCCTTCTACTTTAGAAATAGTGTATAAGAGGTGATAAGAGCTACATTTTTGCTGGTTGCTTGGTTCAACTGGCCATCTGTCTGACTTAAATGTGATTTTCTTTGTTTTTGTTTTGTGATGCTTAAAACATTAAAGTGGCTGTGGCAGTGACCCAGGCACTGCAAAAGTATCACCTTCAGTGCAGATGGGAGCAAATCCAGAGCTTCCATTATTTCCTTTTATCCCGACACCTCCCAACACTGGTCCAGACACAGTGAATTCTGGTTTCAAGGCACACTAACCTTTGCCTTCAACTGGAAGTGGCTGCTGATAAGTCTAGCCATGGTTTTATCCATGTAGGAACAGACATTATTCCTCACAGTTTATGTAGAGGATCTTCATGTTGAGTTTGAAACATGGGAAAGTTATTCAAATTGGAAAAAAAAAAAAAAGGGAAGAAGGAGAATTTCTTCCCAGTCACTCTTTCTGAAACTTTGAAACTTCCTCATCTTGTTCCTCTCGTCTGGTAAGAGGTTTAGAAAAATCATTAGAATCAGCAGTTTTTTTCCCAGAAGCTTGAATTTGCCTAGAAAATTAGTATTTTCCATAGCAGCACTTTTATGTAAGGAAAATGCAGCTGTCCTAAATCTATTTTTCAGAGCAAAGGTTTTTAAAGCCCTTCTTCTGATATTTGTACTCAGCAAATAAGCAGGAACTGTAGTAAAGAATAAAATTAGTATATACGTACATAGACATAACGTGAAACAGTGAACAGAAAGGCAGATAAAGGAGATCTGACTTGGTTCTACTTGGATTTCAGAAACATATTTGACAAAGTGTCCTGCAGATGTTAAGACAAATTAAAAGACCAGGCAGTTTTGGAGTGAGAAGGAAGGTACTTAGGAGGTTTTAAGTTTGCTAAAAATTGGAAGAAGTAGTGCATCTGTACTGTGAGCAATACTGCTTAACAATCTTTTAGGTGACCTGAAAGGGGGTAAAAAATGAAGGCAACAATATTTGTTAATAATATGAAGTTATTCTGCATAGCTAAAACCAAACTTCTGCTTTAAAGAACTGCAGATATACTTTACTACTTTACTGTAAAATGGCAGGTGCAAATAAAATGGTGTTCAAAGTGAAACCCAATCCTACCTTCATGTATAAACTGATGGACTCTGAGCTGACTGAAATTACCTCTCAACTGAAAATTTTTTTATATAATACATACTTCACTAAAATATCAGCTCACTGCTTCAAAGATGATCAAAAAGCAGTAAAAATTCTAGAAACTGTTACAAGGAAATAGAAAATCAATAACATCAGTATGCTATTGTAGAAAAATGTGATCCACCTTCAATGCACTGCAAATCTGGTATACCCCACCATGTCCACTCATCCAAAATGTTACCCGAATCCTGGAGAAAGTTTCAGGTGGCAATATGGATAAAAAATGGCATACAGCCCATCAGACAAGGAAGAAGGGGGCTCCTCTTTTACTAGGAGCTCTTCAGACTGAAAAAGAGGGGGATATGATGAAGATGTACAGTATGAATGGCATGGAGAGATCAGGTAGGGATCAGCTGTTTTCTCTCTTCCCCTGGTGGGACTTGGGGGCATCTAGTAGGGTGGTGTCAGGTTTGAATGAACATGATTCATCCCAACGGGTAGTTAAACACACTTGCTATACAATGTTTTGTATGTTAAGAAGTCTGCGTGGGTTAAAAATGCAACTAGACAAATAGAAGAAATATATCAACAGCTGTTGGATGCAAAAGAAATCCCTGAAATGCAAATTAAGGGGATGTGAGTGCTTTCTGGAAAAGTACTGCAGCTCACTTTCCCTGTCCTTGTGCTCCTCCCCAGGTATGTGCTGCAGCCATTCTCAGCAAGAGGTTAGCAGACTAACTCAACCTTTAATCCATTTTTTCTGCAGTTCTGCTGTATTCATAGGTCAAATAAAACCTAAGCCAGTTCTCCAGTATCCTTAGACTTCTGGTCTTTCATTTATTTAGCATCATCTCTGTAAAGCTAGAGCTTGGTTTAAATACCCTCAGGCTAACTGAAGCCTGAAGGGTGAGGACTGACTAACATTTAGCACTATCCTGGTCCCCCCCTGTGTCACTGTTAGAGGCTAAACATGAGCAGAAACACATTCAAAACTTCTCTCTGTGTCTGTTCCTGATTGAGTTTTTGGCTGTTTACTCTGGGCATTGCCATAGCAGAGACTGTCCACGGAGATGCTGAGGTACTATTGCTGACTGTCCATATATTGGAGGCAGCTTAGCTCACAATCTCGCATTATCTGGCACTCACAGAAGTCTTTTGAATCTTCAGGAAATGCATGTGGTGATCTTTGACACAAATCTGTGTTACCACTTAGGTCTTCTCCTGAAAGGTAACAGAAAATATATATCATAGAATCATGAAATCACCGAATACCCTGAGTTGGAAGGGACCCACAAGGATCAATTCTAACTCCTGGCTCCACATACGACCACCCAAAAATCAGACCATGTGTCTGAGAGCGTTGTCCAAACACTTCTGGAACTCCAGCAGGCTTGGTGCCACGACCACTGCCCTGGGGAGCCTGTTCCAGTACCCGACCACCCTCTCGGTGAAGACCCTTTTCCTGACACCCAGCCTGACCCTCCCCTGTCACAGCCCCTTGCCGTTCCCTCGGGTCCTGTCGCTGTCACCAGAGAGAAGAGATCAGCGCCTGCCCCTCCGCTCCCGTCGTGAGGGAGATACATGCACATATATGGATACATACACACACATACACAAGTTTCATATGCATTATACACATTTACGATATATGTGCATGTATAATTTATATCTATATATAAAAATACATAACTATTTATGTTAAAATGTTGTGTTGGATAGCCTTGCAACATGGCAGAGTCTCAAAGACCCTGTCCAGTATGGGGATGACAGCTTGGTAACTTTTGGCACTCCCTGGTGTTCTGGGATCTTTTGATTTTGAAGAGGAAGATATTTATTGTTAAGCTTTTTGTCCAAATCTCTTTTATGCCAACTATTGGAAACTTTCACTCAGGCTGAGGGTGCTCAAATGTTAGTAAGAGAGGGCTCTAGAAAATTGCTAAATTGCTTTATCCTGCCTCATGACTGCACCAATCTGTTTGCCCCACTACCTGAATAGCCCTGATTGACAACTGCCTTAGCTCTTGACATGATGCTGCACAAGTAAATGACGGGGAACTGGAGAGAAACCAAATAATGTTTTCAGCAAATCAAACTCCATAATCATAAAAACTAGTTAGCCCAATGGGATTTAGTAGCTGGAGGAAAAGGAGCTTTACTAGCCAGATGAAAAGGAGCACCATCGTGCAGCAATAGAATCTGACCAGAAAAAACCACACTGATTTCAGGAAAATAAGTCTCTCTTTCTATTTGAGATAGGATATGTCTTTGCCCAGAGAAGCTGTGGATGCCCCATCCCTGGAAGTGTTCAAGGCTAGGCTGAATGGGGCCCTGGGCAACCTGGTCTAGTGGGTGGCATCCCTGCCCATGGCAGGGAGTTGGAGCTAGATGGTCTTTAAGGTCCCTTCCAACCCAAGCCATTCTATGCTTCTGTGAATATATGGGATAGCTTGCTTGGATGACTGTGTATGGGTCACTAATCTATGAAGAACAAACATCATACTAGCACCTTTAGGTAAGTCCTAAAGAAGTTACCCACACTGCACAGCATTCACTAGAATCTGCCATGATTTCATATACTTCATTTTATATTGTTATTATTATTTTCCTTCTTTTAAACATAACCTGGGAATGGATACTCTCTATTTTCACTCACAGAAATGTAGCAAGAGTTGTTAACCAGAACAGCCTTGTGCTACCTCCTCACTGTATTTTTGAAGACCATCCCTCAAACTGTACAACAGAAGACTTTGGAAGATTTAGATGACTCTCAAAGTTCATTGGCAATAATTCTCACCGGAGCCGTTGTGTTTGCACTGTGTTTGTTTCCTGCAGCATGGAGCGATACAGCCAGCGCTATATCACACCTTACTGACTTGCTTGAAATTGTTTCTACCAAAACCAGGTTGGGCCAGCTGGAGTCCAAGCCTGGGGTGAGGCTCTGAGCGCGTATGCCTCGATTTGTGGCTAACCTCTGTGCCATGATAATGCCCAGGAAAAATTAGTGCAGTGTAAATTACAGCATTCAAGATCTGATTAGGAAGAATTCACGTCACTGATGCAATCAATGAGGTTAGAGGGTTATCCCAGTTCATGTGAGAGCACATAAATTTAATTCTAAAATCCTGGGCAAACGGTTGTGGTGGAGAAGGTGACAGTGACCACCAGCTCCCTGGCTGGATGCACATACGGGAGCCACCATGCATGTGACAGCAAGCTCTCGCACTGCCCACATCGCCTCAGACAGCTCAAATGGGGCTTCAGCTGCACTGCTACAAGCAACCAACAAAGCTTCCACTGCCGTAATTCTGAGTGCCAGTTCATCTCATCTCAATTCAGATGAGACAAATCTTTGTGAGGAGCCTGGTTAAGCCCCCTCAAGGTGTGAATAAAACCTATGTACTCTGGGAGCAAATGTTTTCGTAGGAAGATCAGTCTTCCAATCCCTTCCAAATATTTTTCTTCACTATGCAAGCCTTTTGCATCATTTTCATCATTTTTCCACTTCATGCCATCTGCTTAGTTTCTGCTGGTTAGGGGTGGCTTTTTTTTTCGTGTATAGGTTGGTTTTTTTTTTTTTTTTTTTTTTTTTGTTTTGTTTTGTTTTTTTTTCCTGGGCTACAGAGCTGCCACTATCTGCTGTGGAGGTGGGATCCCACAGTCTGATTATCTGATTCCTAGCAAATGGCACTCTGGTAGCCAGAGCTTCAGTAGGAACTGCTCACTAAGTAATCCTGCACCACTGCTAGGTGCGCATTGCCTAATTTCTTCTAACTACCTTAAAATGATTAATTGGTTAGCTTGAAAAACTAACATGATTATAGCTGAATTTTCTTCTCTAAAGAACAAGCCATATCATATTGCTAATAATAGGACTGGATAAAAACATGTACACAATTGTGGGTGGTTTCCTCACATTTTGTTCACACTTTTAATCTGATGCCTCACTGAAAAGCTTCCCTGAAAAGACTGTGAAGTTTAAGCCATTGTTAGTTACAACGCAGGCATGTGTGGACAAGTGCAAACTATTTTTATAGAAAAAAAGATCTTTGCTGTTTTGATGCTGATTATTGGGATGGGATCCCATTGGGGTCTCCACTTGCCTGTCACACTGTGCAGTGAGTTCATGCTCTTCTGTTTCCCCTAAAGAGCTGCTCCAATGCTTTGCTGCTTCAACATTGCCAAGAGAAAGCGAAAGCCTTGTGAGCTTTTATAAACTGTGGGACCTTGAAGACATTTCTCTTTCTCTTTTCCTTTTCTGACTGAGATTTCACTGTCCTCAAAACACATGGAGGCCACCAGAGCCTGTGGCAGAAAATGGAAAAATTACGCACAGCGCTGGATTTTTTTATCCACCATCAGAGGATTCTGGGATACAGCATCATGTCCCTGCTGACTGCTGCCAGTGAGCATATCTTCTCCTCTGTGGTCTTCAAGTGTCCCTGCAATTCTGGGAACATCTTGTATGGCTGCATCTTCCTCATAGTGCCGGCCTTCATCTCTTTCTGCTCAGCTACGTGATGAATGCCAGGACTTGGCTCCTTCTGACGGGCAGCTTGCCCTGCGGAGAAGCAATGCAGCTATGACTTCTGCAGAACCTTTCGCCCCTACCTCAGAGTGCTGGTGCCAGTGACAGCCAGCAGCTTGGTGGCCGCCCTCACCTGAATCGCGGTGGCCCCGCTCAAAGCCAGCTTCTACAAGTGCGCAGCAAGCAGGAACAGCTTCATCAAAAACCTGGTGTGCAAGGACAACGGACAGCGGTGCCATGAGCTGCTGGACAAAATACCTTGCAACAAGACGTTGTCCAAGAAGATACCAGGTGAATTCTTCAGCCTTCAAGCCCAGAGAGCCTGTCTGGTCTGCTCGTCCCTGATGGACTCCAGCCCTGCCTGCTTCACACACACTGCTGCCTGCAGGGGACTGCAAAGAGCCCTTCTCTCACATACTGTGTGACTAGCAAAAGCACATGATTAGCAAAAATTCATTTGTCAGGAAATACTAACAGAAAGGTAAGAAGTGGCTAACTAGTTTGTGCTAGCTTTTGTTTCTGCGTGTTTGCATAGCAACTTCTTGGCACTGGCACTTGCAAAACCTTTTTCAGAGCTGGGCAGGGATCTAGCCTAGATACCAGGACTTTCCACTGCAGCTTTTATTCTCATTTAGATTACACCTGGCGCAAGCTCATCTCTTTTTCCGCTTTTACCCCTCTAAATACCTCCAACTTTTGTAAGTATGCATTACCTGAGAGGAAGCTGAGGTCATGAATAGGGAGGAAGCCAATGTCTCATTGCAATGGAGAACTGGCAAGTGAAACAAAGGACGGCTTGTTTGACTAGGGACCTCAAAGCTTGAACCTATTGTCAATTTCACACTTTTAATCTAGGTGAATAGTTAAAAAATACATCCATCTTGTTACAGTTTTATTCTTGTGCTGAAGGCAAACTGTATGATCAAAGAAAACCAAAAAAATAGCACTTGTGGGTGGATTTTTTTTCATTTGGAGTGAAATGAAACACAAGCATTTTGGCAGCACCCCAGTTTTGTTTCTATGTTTGTTTGGTCTTCTCCTTAAGTCCAAGAGAAAAATCATTTTTCATCACTTTTTCTCAGGAGAATGTTGAGAAAAGGCTGGTTAATGGAGTTAGGTTTATAAGAGATTACAATTGCACAAAAAAAAAAAAAAAAGGCTTTTTAATTTGTTAAATATTTAGCTTGTGGCTCCTCCAAGAAAAAGGCTGAAAAGGGGCAAACTTTATGTCAATAAATTCTGATAGGGTAAGAAAGGAGTAAAATCAAGGAAGACTGACTTACTGATATTTCTATCTAAAAGAAACAAACCAGTCTAACAAAAATGGAAGACATGAGATCATTGTTATTACTGTACATTATTTTTTATATCTGACATACTTTCAGCAAAACTAAGAACCAAAAGTGCCAGGGATGATAAAATCCTGTACGAAACAGGAATGTATTTGACAGTCAAATCCATGTCCTGCTACAAAACATAGTTTCCACATCTGATTCAGTGTTATGTTGTATGCTCTTACACAGGACCATGTAAAAACACTGTTAACCCACCTTTTCTTTTCCAAGCTGATAGAACAGTTGCTGATCGTCATCATCATTACTGTGGCACTCATTTCAACATGTGTCAGCCGCTGGTGCTTTTGGTCCCCGGTTAGCTCTTTTCAGCTGAAGTTCTGGAAAATTTACTTGAAAAAGGAACGAGAGCTCTTTGAGATCAAGGCTAAAGAGCATGCAGCCAAGCTGGCAGAAAGAAACATTAATTGCTTTTTTGAAGCCACTGACCCAACACCGTTTCAGACTCCCAGCAATGAAGACTGGCAGAAGATTTCATTCTCGTATGCCTTCAATACGAAAGAGCAGTATTACAGCATGATCCACGAATACGCTAACACAAACAGAGGCAACAGCAGCACGTTCAGTGAAGGAGGTCAGATTCCCCGTTTTAGGATTTGTGGATGAAGCACATGCAAGTGAATCAGGATTTTAACGAAAAAAACCCTTCGTAATGCTGGCAATCTTTTAACACTACAGATATAAGAAGAGTCTTATTCTGTGCTCTTACTGAAATCCATGGGAATTGTATGTAAAGGCTGGTATTGTAAACCTCAGGAGCTTTTTTTAAAATACAGTTTATACTTCTGCTTAAGTGCATTTAAATAAATACATGGATCACAATGGGAGTTTTCATATGTTGATGTTCATTAAGAGTCACGTATAAAATAATAAGCATCCACAGCAAAGATGTCGACATGTACTATGTCAAATTATTACCAAACAACTTAAGGGCATTTGGCAGCTGGAGTGACAAAACCAAACTTTCATACCTGTCAGTAACAAAGAAACAAAAAGGAATGGAAATTTTGACCAGAATTTTAGCTTAGTTTATTGGCTATCACTCGGCTTAGCAATATATATTTCAGTGGAGCTCAGTCAATTAGTTTCTCAAGGCAAGAACCATGCCTTTTAAAATCTGGGAAGCAATTAGCATTTTGGAGCTACCAGTGCATGAGGAAGTCCATTGGAAATCCTACAAACTACTTCAGCTGGAATAACTGAGCAAAAAAATTCCAGCCATTTTCTTCCTGTGTGTCCAGCTGCTTTAGATAATAACAATAAAACTAAAAACTTCCATTGTGGTGAATTTTCTTTACCACCGTCTGATCTTCATCACCTTTTGCATCAGGCCTTCTTAATTACCTCTACAGCTCATTTCCTTTTACTCTAAAATTCTTCTGTGGAAAAATGTAGGTATTTGAATATTACAGGGAAAACAAAACAACACTAAACATATATTTTATATCCCAATTATATTGATTTCTATTTTATCTGACAATATTTATTATGTATTTTTAATGCATAATATTACACACAGAGTTCTGGTCCAGGGGTACCTAAGCTACCCCTGGACGGATCCACCAAATATACTGTTTAACTTGATCCAGAATGGAGTCCAAGTGCAAATTAGCATGGCTTGAGGGGTTAGGCTTATGCATAAAGTGGCAGTGTAGGTGAAGCCTATATTGACAGATATTTACAGCACAGCTACACATTTAAGGATGTTATAAATCTGCAATCCCTGCATACTGTTAGCAAACAGTAATGTTCTTACCAAAGAACTTCTAATGATAAGATGTAAAGATATCAGTTTTGAGTGAAGAATGATAAAGTTCAGTTTTTCTCTGAGAGCATTTTCAAGAGATGAGTCAGACTGTTTGGTCCAGGCTGTCCTTTCACTCCTCCCAGAAACCTCTTTGTAGACAGCAGACTCTAACTTGGAAACTATTCAGACAGATAGACAGAAATCCCATAAAGTTGCTTGTTACAGTCATTTTCCATAGAGGAAGCAAGAAAAGTGCCTATTTTTTAACTAACTGAATCTAGCTAGCTTGGAGACTTCATTCTTATTATAAGCTGAAAATATTACTTATAAAGGGAAAACGGGTTAATTTTGTGTTTACTGCACTTTAATCAGTTTTTCTTCCAAGGAGCTTGACGTTAATAGAGTAACAAGTGTCCAATTTTTTATTTGTGCCTTCAGGAAGCACAGTTCTGTTTAAAATGTTCCATTTTACCTCTCCTGTTGAAGAGTTCATTTGTCCATTGACATCTAGAAAATGATAAATCTGCTCTGGAATGTCATAAGTTGGAAGAAAACAATGTCCTGGCCCCGCTGAAATCAGCACCAAAACGTTCCCTGACTCAGTGGGGCCAGGCTTTACCACAGAGACACAATTAAATGATTCAGGATAGACCGAAAGCACCCGGGAACCAGCCATGCCTTATTTCACTTCCTGAAGAGAAGCTGCAGTGAAAGTGCTGTCAGAGTTCGTGTTAATCCTCTCAGCTGTATCTGGGTGGGCTTTTGCCACTTCCCACTCACAACCACAATTGTCAGGGTCCCATTACCAAAGTTATTTTGGTTTTCCAGTGAAGACATAGAGCCTCATAAGTACTTCTCATTAAAATGAAAGAGCAGAGGCTTCAAGAGGCCTGCTTCACAGCTCCAAGCTTGCTGGTGATGATAGCAGTCTTTTTCACACACAAAATTACTTTTAGGGGAAGGAGGAAATTCCTATCTGTGTATAAGGAGATGAGCAGATATTTAAGCAGTGTTTTTGTATGCAGTCATGTTTGAATTTTTTATTTTTCCTCACATTTATGTAACACTTGTATCTTTTGTACTTAATTAGATTTATAGTAAAAGAAATTTCAAATGGAAGCCTCAGCACACTTCTGAGTGCTCCATCAGCCACCTCCAAAAGAAGTGTCTGTGCTAACAAGAAACACTGAGAAACAGACTTCTGGGAAATAAGATAAGCAAAAACTGTATGTATCCAGGTTAGCTAATGTCAGCAACTAACGGTAATGTAGTTTGTGTTACTATTTTTTCTATTGTTTGCTACTGTTTTCCTATGAACTTTTCCTCTTTCACTTCCTCCTGTTCTCATAGACATCTGTAGCATGATACCACTCCCCACTGCCACGGACAGAAGTGCATCACCTTGTTCATCACTTTCCTCCTCTTCAGCAGTCACCTTTGTACCTTCTCCCGGTGTCTGGAGAGATATCTGAAAGCGGAAGCCATGAGCTCGTGCCTGTCTGATTTCAATGGAAAAATTACCACTGACATCTCCGAGCTCACACACAGGAAGAAGAGGCTTCGCTTCATGACTACTGTGTATAATTATTATATGTTTGTAATTTTTTATGTATTTGTATTACCAGCGAAATACGTTCTGAAGCATGTGAGAGAGTCTCTGCCTCTTGAAGTGCCAGTGTAAATAAATAAGGCAGAGGGGCTTTGTTGTCACTCTCTACATAGAGATGAATGCTGTCTTGGAAACGTGGACTTTAATGGATGGACTCACCAACACTTTTCTGTTAACATGTTGCCTAGTGTTTGTTTACTCCTTTGGAATACAATGGACAAGGTGATCCAGTGTGGGACAAAAATGCAAAAAACAAAGCTGAACTATGTGTGTGCATTGAGCATGCCTGCCCAGCACAAGGGAAGGCAGTGGGGAGACCAGAGGAGTGAATGCTGCAGGACCAGATGCCTGATTTCACCAGAGTGAAGTGAAGTGATTTTGAACTGGCACCGAGTCCAGCCTGGCAGTCACATGTTGCCTCTTGGCTCGATCTCAGATCTGCGCTGGCTTGACTGGCTCAGGTGTTTCTGCTCCGTGTTCATTTGCACTGTCGAAATTTATCTTTCAAAACTTACCAAGTCTGTTGGGCTGTGTATTCTGAAACACAGAAAGCAACAGCTTTAATGTCCTTTGCAAAGCATGACCACAAATGTTTGGCATTGAAGGAAGCAGATGAAGTCTTGGCCACACCGAAGTCAGTGGCAAGACTACAAAGACCCCAGGTTGACACCAAAGGTCCTTGCTTTAAAAATGCTGTAATATCCAGTCTGATTTTGCTAGCTAATGCCTGCAGGCAGAACCTCTTTAAGAGGCCCTGCATACACAGGAGTCAGCCGACATGTTGCTGCACTGTGGTGACTCTGATGCTGTTTGGCTGGCCCAGCCCTCGACAGAAATCGTGTGTACACAGGTGTGCACACACCTCTGTGCAAGTCTGATGCAACAGAGGTTTGAGAATAGCATCCTACAAAACAAGGATGGCATAGGCTATTCAGTCTTCAGACAATGATAAAAAGAGAATATTTGGTTGTCTGGATGTTGCTGGAGAAAGGAAAAACAGCCATTAACTTGGAAAGGACCTTTTCGTGGGCAGCCAGGGTTGCCAGTGAGCCTGGGCACAACCAGCAAAAATGCACTGAGGGCTCCTGCACAGGCAGTGAAATCAGGCAAACTCCACACCAACTTTACAACCCAATTAAAAAAATAAAAAAAAGAAGAAGAATTAGGGAACTTGTTACATGGTGTAACTTGTTATTTGTAGCAGTTAGAGCACACTTGGCTGAGCCCAAGGCTGGGTAACGAAAAGCTTAGTTTTTGCTCTGTGTAAAATTGTTCTCTTACAGCTCTACTACACAGTGCCACCACTGTATGTCATTATTAAGACAAAGAAAGAAAGAAAGATTATTGTGAAAGTTACACAGCTCTGGTGGGAGCGAACACTGCTCTCCCGAGGGTAAGAGGCACCCCTCACTCAGCAGGATCAAGAACTAAGCAGACTGAGTGAAAAATAGGTGAAGGCACAAATCACAGCGAAAACATCAAAGTTAGCTCTGGGTTCACTGAACTGAATTGAGGGCTTGCATTTCAGTTCAAACGGAGTGCTTTGGCGGGCAGAAGGTGAGCTGGCTCTGTGGGTAGGGCACTGCAGGAGGATCTGGGACCTGGGTTTTTGTCCCACCCATATCCAGATTTCTTGCATTACACCAGACAGCATTAAGCCTTTCCTGTAATCCAAATGCCTGTGAGGCTGGTGTTTCTCTACTTCTCAATTATGTTGGGATAACAGAAGTCCACTGCCAAGATGAAGTTGTTGACAGAGGTCACGTAAGAACACACACTGACCAGCAAGCTTCTTGTACGGCAATCACTGAAATTTTATTGAAGTTTCCTTAGGTGAAGTACAGATCCACAGCAGCTATACACTAAATACACCATGCTTTGCTCAATGTGGTCACAGGATCAGTGCTTTTGAAGAGCTGACCAATGTAGGAATGGCACAAAAGGTTAAGTTTGGAGCAGCACAAGCACTGCCGTGGTCACCTGATGCACACAGAAGGCACACCAGCCCAGCTGAAACACCCCTGACACACCGCATCCTGCACCAGACAAATTGCATCTCTGTTGGGTATCAAAGGCAGGAGGATGCCCAATGTAAAGGGCAGCGAGTGGCAAATCATCGCATACCAAAACAGACATTTCACGGTGAAAAACTGCATACAGTTGTCACAGCAAATGGATTTATTATTCCTAACCACAATCAGCCATGGAAATAAAGCATCTCTTACCAACCATGTTTTTAAACATTACCAACAAATACAATGGAAATAGATAGTCACATTTAGCTGAAAACAGCAGGTTGTCTGATTGAATATTTGCATCCAGCATGCACTAAATACTGAGGTAAAACTTCCATTGAGCTCAGGAATATGGTTATGGGAGAAGAAAGAGCAATGCCACTTTGATCTTTTGTATCGATACCTGTGTCATGAGAATTAAGATTTTTCTCCCTCTGCTCTGCTCTTGCGTTTGCTTCCTGGTTCTCTTCACCCTTCCAAAGTCTGAGTGGCGCAGCTGACTCAAGGAAACATTTCTACCCTGCACGTCATCTTCAGAAACAAAAGGCGCAAAACATCCCTTAGCAAAGGTTTCTCCCAATATTTCTTTCATTTATTTCTTTTGTACTTTCTGTCTTCAGCCTTCCTTAAAAATGTAATTCCTATTTCTGTCACAGCATCGCCTTTCAGCCTGTCCTGCAGGAAGGTCACTTCTGCTGCTAAGTGAACCTAGAAAGAAGCAGGTCTGATCAGTTAAGCACAGAAAAGCTCATTTTTTTCCCTTCCTTCAGTATAATGACCCTTTTCTCTCTCACCACAAGGGGACCCTCTTTTGCAGGTTTTGTAAGAAACAGATTTCTAGATTTTTTTAAAAAATATCTTTCCAAACTAAGGTAATAAAAAGGAAGTTTATGTACACTGGAATTTACATAATATGTTAATCACCATTCCAGTGTTTTGCTTTGTTCTGAGAACTTAAATTGTGTGCTTGATGATTTTGTGATTACAAAATTTCCTGGTCACATACTTTAGTTATTAATACTTTAGTTAGTTGGTCAGATATTATATCAGCTACACATAATATATCAGATACTATAGTTCTGAGGCTGTTTTACATACATAATACTTACACAGAATTAATTTTCTTGAAACATAAGTCATATGACAAATCGGATATTCATTGACAGAACCATAATGCAGTCCAAATGCTATCTTCCAGAAAATGACAGGGAAGTTCTGCAACTCAGTGACTTTCAAATGATGCCCTTTGTGTATTGTTTTGTAAAAGCCTTAGGGATGGTTATTACTGGTAATGCCTATGCAGGAAAATGAAATAGGAACAAGGAGCAGATGAGAAGTCCAGCATGACCCCCTGGATTTCCCCATTTTGTGTTAGCTGATGGAACCAGCTCCATCAGCTGCCAAAGGAGCCCAGCTGAGACTGTGCTAAATAAGCCAAGCTGTGTGTTTCTTAGGATCCAGGATCAGCCTAGACCTTTTTATTTTGATATAGATGTTTAAACTGAGAGAGAGGTTGAACACTACTAAGCTTCCTTCAGTTATTTGAGCAAGTGGTGTTGCTTTCCTGTGCCCCTGCTCATTAACAAAGAATGGAGAACGATGATGTGCGCTTCCTTACCATTTCCAAGGCACCTCGAATCACCCCACAGAGGAGGTTACAATAGCAAAGTGATGCTCGCTCTGCTGGCAGCTCCTCCACGAAGTCCACTAATGGGTTTTTGTCCAGGATTAAGGAGAATTCATTTCCTGCAGCACTACTGCAGCTCACTCTGGGGGTAACCCCAAGGTACATCTTGAAAGCAACCTGCAAAAGGAGGAAACTCCGCCACTTTAATCTGTTGGGCACAAATCAGAGGAGAAACTCTAGGGTGCAACATCCTGCAGACTATCTTTGCTCCAGGTAACTAGGGGTAAGGGGCATACAGGCTCGAGACAGATTTGTCTCTTCTGTGCTCAGCTTGAGCCAGAGCCACAGATCTGGTGCTATGTGATACTCCAGAGAAGTACAGTGTAAGACTGCTTATTCTGTCTTTGATGTTCCTGCATTTATCACCCCATACAAAATGGTTTTATTGTTATCACTCGTGCTTTTAGCGGTGTCATGCTCCCCTGAGACCGTTAGCTCTGTATTAGGTCCTTCCCTACATTGCCAGCAACTTTGATAATCACAGAACTCCTGCAGCTGGTGAGTGTGTTTGTTCACTCTGTTCTCTATCCACAGCTGGAAAAAAAAAAGAAAAATAAGGCTGCCAAGACTACAAATGTATTTGATAAGAGGGCATTGTTCGCTTTTCCTTCACTACCAGTTAGTGTTACTGTAAACGTGCAACATCTGCTCTGCTCATGGAGGGGTCCCATGTGAGCGTATTTATGCAGACAGTGACATCACTACACAATCTAGACAGCGCTGAAACAGCCAGGCTGGCAGCAGGCTGTCCTTCCTCTGAAGAGCTCTCCCCTAATACACGGCTACAGACTGCTATAGCTGAAGATAAAAGTGTTTTGATTTTTACCTCTTCAGTGAGTATTGGACATGGATGGTTTCCAAACAATCCTGAAATTCTTTATGAACCGGAGAACTGCTATTGGTTACAGTTTTATGGCTCTGCTGACAGTGGGAAGTGAACGTGCATTTTCTCTTGTTGCTTTCAGATGCCCCTGCAGCAATGAAAACTTCAGGTATGGTTTGGTATTTCTCTTCTCCCCGGCTTTTGTTTTGTTAGTTATTGGATATTTCTTGAACAGCAAGACTTGGAAGCTCTTTACAGGCTGCTGGGTGAACCCCAGAAAAATATTCCCCAAAGGGAATATCTGCCATTTCTTCTACATCTTCGGACAAATTACTTTAAATGCTCTTGTAGCCCCAGTGATGTGGCTTTCTGTGGCTTTGCTTAATGCGACTTTTTATGAATGTGCCATGAGTGGCTTGAGAAATCCTGCCTACTTAGATGCTGTTTGCCGCAACAAATCTGTGAAGTGCTTTGAGGAGCTGCACAAAGTGGCCTGTGGCAAAAGCACCATGCCCTTTTCAGAGAGCGAGGAACTCAAGCTAACTCTTCAGGCACAGTCCCAGGTAAGAAAAACAAATTAAGAGGATCGTATAGTTTGTACTACTTCTGTGATTCATCTGTGGAAGGTGCTAAAATAAAACCATTGGTTTCACATAAATGAAGTTTTGGCATGATACAGCCCTGCCAAATAAAATAATCAATCTTTTAGTTCAGTTTGAGCCATGACATGTTTCCTGAGGGGGTCTCACTGAAGTCAGGATCAGTAAGACCAGATAACTTAAGGCTGTCTTTGTGAAAGAAGAGAGCCCTGAAGAGAAAAACAGCACTGGTTGTTTAGGAGGACAAATTAACAGATGTCACCCCGTTAGAGGGGTCTGTTCTACTAAAAATCCATACCACAGTCTCCTATTTGATACTATTGTAGACACTGTATAGAAATCTTAGGTCATTAGCAGTAGGAAAATACTGGAAAATCAGATTTGTGATGCATTGTTTATATAACTTTTCTTTTTGCATTTCTCAAGTGTATAATGCCAGATGAGAGCATGTTTTTGTCCTGCGTGGAGGAAGGAAGAAACACTAAAATAAAACCAGAAATGCAAGGCTGAGATTACAGTTTACGATATTTATGTGTTACAGTTCTGTTCATTGCCTTATAATGTAAATAAACTTAGAGACCAAAAAAAATCAAAAGAAAGGAAAAGAAGAAAAAAAGTGCTACAGAAAATGATGGAAAGATGATTGTCAGCAAAGGGCAGGAAGAAGAAACATTCTGTGGAGACAGCAAATTTTTGTCAGACAATTGTATCCATCTGGAACTGTTTCCTACCCAAGAGCAGGTTTTATTTTCAAATCCTCAGGCAAAAGACTGGAATGCAGGCAAAGACTGCAGTGCATGGGAAATCAGTTCCAATTCATACAGGTCTCTGAAGCCTAAAAGATTCATTCCACGCTGGAATTTGTTCCTCCATTTGTAAATGAATATTTTTTGCAAATATTACACATTGCAGTGGAGTAGGTGGGTGAAGCTGTTGGCTAGGCCAGTGGCACTAGGAATGAAAAATTTGCATTCACAACTCTGCTGTCCTTAAAGAACATCCCACAAAAACAATTGCTAGTACATTTTTCCACCCTCAGCCTTTGCTCTAATCGTGGAAGAAGCTCTTTCCTTTAAAATGTTCCTAACATAATTTGGTCAAATTCAGATGTAGCTACAAAAAACTTGAGGGATGCTGAAAAAAAGCTTGAGAACTCTCTGAAAATACAGCAACTACTTCTAATCAATGTGTAGATGAGTTGGGCTCTGTTTCAGTGCCAAGACAGACTTGTAGATGCACATGCTATTTCTTCTTTCTCTTGCCCTCTCCTCTCAGCATTCTCAGGGTTGGGCAAGAGGAAGGTTTTAAAACAGTTTTGGCTTAAAAAAGATTTTCCTCTACAAAGGGCTGATTCATCAAAGTCAAAAAAAGTTCACAGCATTGGTTAGATTTCAGTGAATCTCCTAGTAAAAGAATTGGAGGGGTGTGGGGGAAGCTTTTTAACTTTAAGGGTTTTATAGTCCTGTTAGCTAATTTATTTTAAAAGTGTGGGGGGTTTCTGTTTTTTTTTTGTTGTTGTTGTTGTTTTTTTGTTGCTGTTGTTGTTGTTGTTGTTTTGGTTTTGTTTTTTTTTTTCATGAAAAGGAAGTCTGAAAACAACACATCTAAAAATGGTCACTGTTTAAAAGGTTGATTAATACGGGACAAAAATTACTTAAACATTGTGGTTTTGTAGTTCGTTGCAATTCAGAACTGTGTTTTAATCCTAAATCTTCCTGAGTAATTCTGTTTAATGCTTTCAAGAGATAGAAACCCATTTACCGTCTACTGATTATGACATTTTATTCTACCTGTGCACTTTTCCCTCTGTGTAACAGAATTCAGTGAGCAATTCCAATATACTACATATCAGACCATTATATTTTTGCAATAAATTCTCATCACAGTCATCTTTAAATTATCCAGATACTACTTCCGCTCTCAGATCCAATCTGTTTTCTGTATAACACTATACAGCTGTAACATTATTTGATTGATAATTTAGACTTCTCTCAGATTTTTCTTTGTGCGTGGTCTTGTAGTTGAGAGCTGATTTGAGACCATCTGTTCCTGAACCTGCCACTGCATTTGCACAGGTCTCTTCAGCTGTTGTTACCCATGTTCACTTTGCTATAAAATGGGATCATTTAGAACTGAGGCAAAGCCTGTCTCTTTGTGGGCAGACAGCCTTTAATATAAGCCAACAATTTTGTAGAGTTCTACCTCAAAAACAACTGTCTTTCATTTTCCTGAGAAAGAGACATGAAAATGGACAGTATGGAGACACTTTGGCCCTGACTTCTTCCGCTTCCCTTTGGTCCAGACATGGAAGCCCCATTAACACTAATGACAGGCACCAAGTCAAAACTGGGAAGAGATGCCTGTGGCAGGTCCCCCAGAGGAGCTGCAGGCTCTCTGTACAAAGAGCAATCACTCTGTTGGACACTCTTGATTTAAATTAGTATTTTCACTTGGGCCTTTTTAACCTGAGACCTGTCTCTTTTGTTTTCCCAGATTTTAGGCTGGTGTGTAATAGTGACTATGGCTCTTCTCTCCCTGCTAACCACTTGCTGTGCCAGCTGCCAGTCGAAAGTCAGCCACCTCCAGCTGATGTTCTGGAGGGTGTATGCTGAGAAGGAGAAGGAGCAACTGGAGCAGACTTTCCAGCTGTATGCCACCAAGTTGAGTGAGCAAAACCTGAAGTGCTTTTTTGAGAACAAGAAACCAGACGTTATTCCCCTGCCAGCTTTTCAGGCATGGGAAGATGCTTCCCAGCTCTACTTTTTCAGCAGCAGCAAACAGCATTATAGCACAATTCACAGGCTAGTTGAAGAAGGCCAGAAAGAAATCAACGAGGAAAGAGAGACAGCATTGGACTTTGTAGACAGAAGGGAAATACCATAGATTACATATATTTTCAGTCTTTTTCTGTCTTGCTAATAATGCATACTTCTAGCTGCTTTCATCTATATTTTTTCAAGATGGCTTCTTTCTTCTCAATCACGGTCCTTCGCAGTTTCGTACTTGCATCTTTTTGATGAAACGAAATTCTGTACAACAGTGAAAAGACTGCAGTCCTCACTGGCACTTCAGGCTCATGCTCTGCTAATGTCACTGGCTCTGGATCAAGAGCCAAGAGCAAAAAGGATTGAAATATGACTTCTGGGAGGATTTGAACAATATCTCATGTAAAAGGCGCGATAGCACACCTGTGCTATGTAAATCAAAAGACTATCATAAAGTAATATAAGTTAAAATATGTGTATATAATAATGGAAGATGTGTGTGGCTTTCTGACAGTCCACAGAAAGTAAAGGTTTTGCTTCCATGTCACCTCTGGGTACAGCAATTTTTTTCTGAGGCACTGAGGCACTTGGTCACTCAAAGCATCTCAGTATCTTTGATCTCCTGTTGCACCTAGAATGTCATGGATGGTCTCATTGATCAGCCCTGGCCTTCTAGTCCCTGAGATGTCTGCCTGAGACATGGGGGAGCAACCTCAGCTGACAGTGAGATGCTGGGTAATTTCTTGGACAAATCCTACAGGCAAAGTGCCTGTATCTCAAGAACCTGAGATTCCCAAACGGTTTGGCATTTCTATGTCTTTGTTAAAGAATAACATGCTATTTTCAAACGGAACCAGAGTAGTTGCTAAAGCTTTGTTACAATAAGGAAAACGCATCAGTGATATTTTGCCTCTAGACACTACTTGGCATTATCTTCTCCCACACAGAATCTGGGAGGCTTCCCATTGTACTGGTACAAAGCTCCCACTTGGAGCACATTTCAGACACTGGCTGCAGCCCATAGAGCTGCCTTGCATTGGTTGTACTGGGCCTGCAGCCAGCGTACGACAGAGGGCCTGGAAGAAAATTCCACATTTTAAGACAAGAAAATATTTTTGCAGAGGGTTGATTTTCATTTTTCTTAATGTCTGAGGAAATGTAGAATGTGTCTGGAGCCAGAGAAACTGGCAGGCCAGGCAAGTGGGGTGGCCGCACAACCCCTTCTTCTGATAAAGGCCTTACCCCACAGCCCTGTGCTTCACCTCAAGCACGTGGAATTCACTACATGGCTCTCACACTGCGTGCCTGAGCCTTTGCAAACACTTTGTAAAGGAGGCACAAAGTCTCTGCCAAGGTTCTTTCCCGGGGGTGACTGGGCAGGCTTTTATGCAGCATTTTACTGCCAGTCTCCTTGAGTCTGCAATGAATCATATTTTTGCACAGCTCAAATCAGGCTCTTATCAACAAACCAACATACTTTACCCAGCTCTTCTCATACTCACTGTGCTTCTTCAGCAGAAAAAAAAAAAAAAAATCTATCTGCATTTACAGACCATTATTATTATTATTATTTTAATATAAAATCCAAGAGCTAATACCACTATCTGCTTAGATTTTTTTTCTGTGCATTTAGAAGACTTTGTGGTCTTTGAGCAAATGTTATATTGTTTTTCATCCCAGCTGCCCCACTTTGCAGCAGACTTAGACCATATTATATGCATAAATGTACCTGCTGAAGCTGAAAGCAGAGAGGCAACACTGTCAAAATGAAAGTCACAACAGCAGGCATGTCTGATGCCAGTAAGTCAGACCTGCAGATGGCCACAGAACCGCAGCATTTCACTTTGCTAAATTCATGGCAGCAAATGGCCAGAGCATGTGGGAAGCTCTGAGTACAACGGACTGTGTGATTACAACAAACTGGAAAGATGCTATTTGTAAAAGCCCGTATCATGAGTCTTCTGATCTCACTCAGAAAACTATTTACAACCTAGTATCATTTTTTGTAACAACTTCCCATTCCCTTTGACTTGTTCTCTTATTTTCTTCTGACATTCGTATAATCAGTTTTCTACTTGCCAGAATGTTCATTAAACTAATAAAATACAATTCCCAAATTAATCCCTACTACAGGTGAGAGTGTTTTTCAGTGGCTTCCCAGAAGGAGATGCTACCTGCAGTGCTGGTTACGTGGTACTGCCAACTCCACAGTGCCTCATCCATTTACATGTGCATCTCTACAGCTCCCTGACACCCAAGCAGGAACAGGAGCACTTGCCTGTGGTTTGCAGTACAGGTCTTGTACAGAGAACAGCAACAATCAGTAGCCATTCAGTGATGGAGGCAGCACTGGGTTCTGCCCAAGCTCCAAGGACTGTACTGTATTTTGTGACAAATTAACCAAAACACAGAAAGAGGCTCTTGACCCCAGAGGCTCAGCCATTTGGACGAGTTTTATTAAGCATTGGTGCAGAAGACGAGGATCGTTATCACACACAGTTTAAAAGGAAAGACTAAACCCTCTTCAGTCCTTCCAAAAGAATCAGATGCAAGTTTCTACCTCAGGCCTACCAAAAGAAAAGCCATGGACGCTGTTCTGCTAACTTGCCTTGCCTTGCCTTGCCTTGCCTTGCCTTGCCTTGCCTTGCCTTGCCTTGCCTTGCCCTTTGACATTCGTACTCCTCCCTCCTCACTGGTACCACAGAAAACCAAAGCAAGTAGGGATGCAAAAGGGAGGACACTAAGTACGTTAACGAGCTGATCAGTGAATATGGGGAACAAGTGGGTTGATATAAGGATGAGATCTCCACCATTCTATATGAGCTGGGACACAAAGGTGAAAGTGTATGTAGCAGGAGAGGTAAAGATGGGAAGACAGAGCGATCCCACCTCTATCTTGGGCAACCTTTTCTTCCTCAGGAGAAAGCTCAAAGCTCTGCATCTGAGTAGTCAGAAACATTGGAAGTGTGTTTCCCAGCCTGGTCTTCCCATTTTTCATGGAATGGCAAAACCGGGGTGTGCTCTCCTCACCCATGCTTTGCTGCTTGCTCACAGGTGACTGGTGTTGAGAGCATCAGGAGATGCTGGTTGCAGCTATGTTTTCCAGCCTGGGCTGCTGGGAGACAGGCTGTGCTTACTGGCCCTGTGGCCAGCCAGCTGCAAGGAGCTGTTTCTTCTTTACCCCCTTTTCCCTGTGCCTCACAGCCTGGTCTCTACCTCCAAGTACAGCTGCTGAATGCTGAGTGCTGCAACATATGCCCTGAAGGAGCCTCAGTCCCTTGCTGACTCTCGTTCCCAGGGCTGTGTTATTCTAACTGTGTTGTCTTTCCAAAATGTCTGTGACTTAATGCAATTGCCATGTGGTTCTTGGAATATTTCTATCAAAATAGACAAAAATAAAACCCAGCTTGACCCTGTTTTTTCAGCTAGAATCTGATTTTGGCAAATTTAACTCTGTCACTCAAGTAGCTATCACAAAAGCTGTTTTGTATCAACATTATCCCTGAATTAAACTTCAGTAGCTACCACAGCAGCTCATTTTCAACACTATCCAAAACAAAGTGACAAAAAAAAAAAAGTGGAATCAACATTTTCTCTTAGAAAAATTTGATTTTGCATTAACTCTGATGGCCATCAAATACGAGTGCACAAATAAACAGGAAATGTCTGTTCAGTTCTACTCCATGTTCTGTACCTCAGTTTACTCATTTCTTCCCCTCAGTGAGAACACAATTTTCTCAATTATATTCTTAACTCTCCTTCTACTACAGTACACATCTGCTGCTCTGCCAAACTCCAAGTCTTTGTTACAAGACAATAACTAGTTAAATGTGCTAGGCCCTCATGTGCTTTTGATTTAGTTTCAGCTGTGCTTTGCATTACGGTATGACAAATTTTTCAAAATCCTATTGTTAAAATTTCCGGTGTAAGAGAGAACTTGCAAGGAAACTATGCAAAACCATTAGCTTGTTTGCAGCGCAGTAGAGCACCAAATTAAGGCAAAATTGAAAAGCTATAAAGTGCAAATTGTTAAACAGTCTCAGTAGTATAAGTAAGTTAAGTATGTACATAAGTTACTTAATGAATAGATAAGAAATGAATATATATTTTTTAAACCGGGCTATGACTGGAAATTCCTTTAAAACTATTATATACAACTTCTCTGGGGGAAAAGCGAATGCCTTTCAATCTTTCTTTAGGACTCCAAAAGAGAGGGAAGTAAAATGAATGAATCATTTCAAAAGCTGCATCCGTAAATTTGCCTCATTTCTACCTACGTGAAATGGAATAAAAAAGAATATCTCTTTAGACACATACATAGCCAACCATCATAATGAACCCATAAGAAGCACAAATGCAGAGCTGTCTTTCTTTTGAAAATGTGACTTGCTACTCTATGGGATTATGTGTTGCTAATGTCAAAGCAGAAGGCTATGCAGTAAGAAATTAAAAATGTACTACTGCCCTTTTTCAGATTCTCAGCCAGCAGCCCATCCTTCTCCAGCAGTAAGACTAAAATTCAGTGACATTTTGATGGCACTCAGATGCAGTTTAGAACTATGGAAACAGTTAGGAAGCCACTAACTTATCGGTCCCTGTATATACTACTGGAGACTCTTCACTACAACTCTACAAAATGTTGTATGCGTAAGTAATGTTGCTAGGTGATAATACAGACTGTTAAAAAATGAAACCATAAAATCAGATGACATAACAAGAACATTAATCAAGAAGATTAATTCATCTACTTAGAAGGAGAAAGGCAGACAAAATAACATTTTTGCTAGCATACTTTTCATTCTTAGTACTTTTCCATAGTCCGTGTTTGGTAAGAATAAGATACTTCAAAGGCCTTGTCATGTTTTGTTGATCCCGTACACTCACAAACTTTTCTTTACTCTTTACAGTGCAGCATTTCATGTTTCAGTTTACTGCCTACCACTTATCACAGAAACCTGCATTTCCCTGTCACTGGTGAGATCTGTAAAACAGCATTTACCAGCTTTGTAAACTCTGCCAGCTTCCATCAGACTTTCAGGCTGGCCATATGCCAATATACAGGGGCCTTGTGTGGCAGAACCTCCAGTGGGAAGGGGAATCTCATCTCTTCTCATACAGCTCTGGCTTTGGAGGATGATGTGTTTGGACCATCCCAGCCCTGGTGGTCCCCAGGGGCCTGTCTATAAGCAGCTACAGAGAGATGTATGTTTGCTGCATTCATGGGGTACTGAGCTTCTGTAATAAAGTCCATCTCTCCAGCCACTATTTTTCAGCGAGGCACATATCCTTTGGCACAGCACTGTGTTAACACAGCTGTGCAGCCTGTGAGCCAGCACTCACTCACAATGTACCATGGGGGTATGGCCTGGCTGCTCCCATCTATATCACACACAAACCCCTCCTGGGACATGGTGGCATTGTGCTATAGAAGGTTCTTGATCTAGGATCCTAGAAGACCTAGGATTAGATCTAAAACTAGAGTTGTTTATTTTTTGCATCTTTTTTTCAATCAGATCAATGATACTTGAGGTCTTTCTTTTTACTTTTTGAGGAAGTAAAACTTTGATTTTGTAGGATTATAGAACAAAATTATCACCATTGTTTCAAAAGTAATCTTCAGTTATTCTCAGACCCAAATTCTGAATCCAGTGCTGGATGTTACTTCTTCAACTGAGCTTTGTTCTCAATACCATTCCTCAGTTGGTTTCCATTTTCTTATACCAATTTGCCAATGAGCAGAAAGCCTGGCTTTACATGACCTGTTTTGTCTTTTTTCATTCCATCCCCACTGTAACCACACAAAGTCACAGCGTCAACAGAAGGAGTCAGTGGACACCAGAGGAACTCAATGTAGAAGGACTCTGGTTGATTACCAGATCATGTTGGCCCTCCTCCAGTCCAGTATAAACTAGCAGTAAATCCCAGGCTCTGCAGTCTGAATCGTTGGATCACAGAAAATGAGTGCCTTAGGCACAGCTTTCCTCCACTATTTATTTCTTAGTATAGCAAGCTGGCTTTGTACTCCTCACTGTATGCTTTTTCCTTTGCTTCATCTCTTTCCATTTACGCATAAACGTTCTGTAGTGAACGCTCACAGCCTGACCTTACAGACTTCTCCTTTGCCTTCCAAAGGACTGCAGGATAACAGCTATGTTTACAAGATGTTTGGCTTTAACTACTTTAACTGCTTAAATGTCTTAATTACCTTAACCTTTTAACCCGTTTTATCCTACAGTCATCCTCAAACAGATTTCTACTTCAATTAGTGCAAGTATCTAAGCATTTTTTCCTTGCTGAGAACACTGCTAATGAAGAGTTAAAGAGATCACATAAAAAGTTGTGTCATTTTGAACTAACAACTTTCACCGTGTATTTGCAGTTACTCCCTGGGTCATTTTGCATACATTTTGTTGGTAAGTGCATCAGACAAATTCGCTTGAAGACTAGTTCTAAAATGCTTTGCCAAAGAAATGTGAAAATGTTTTTCATACCACATGTTGTCTCAGAAAGGATATACTTCTTCCACAGAACTCCTCTTCTAGTTTGCTAAAAATAGAATTTTCAGGAGACTTTGTGCTTTAAAGTTCATTCCAATCTTTCTGAGTAATATGATTTCTTTCAGTAAGTGTCTTTTGAAGTACAACCTGTAGCAAAAGGGAAATGGTGTCTTTTTCCTTACTTTGATGGTTAATTTCTCACTGTATTTTGTTGTTGAATCTCCTCTACTGGACAATGATGGTTCAGCTATACTACAGGAATTGAACATAAGAAAATCACAAGGAAATGCAAGACTCAGCAAATCAGGTATCTGGCATATATATGAAAATGCAGAGAAAACAAAGAACATACACCACCAGTAGAAGAACCTAAAAGTGAACAAAAAGGTGACTTTGCAGCCTGGCATCATTCTTCTAATGAGACTGTGTGTTTTAATACGATTGAAATGCTGCTTCCCTTATGTTTTTCATTCAGCTGCCCCCAGTATCTCCAACAGATCCAACAGATCCTCAGCCCTTACTCAGCTCCTCCTAAGGATGAGCTTTGTTATACATCATCCTGACTTGAGACTCCAAAACACACTTTACTTCAGGACAAAATTTAGTTTCCACTCTTTTATGAGTTAACTGGATCTGACTGGCTTTTAGTAATGTCACCAGCTTCTGCTTTAAACTTTGGCAGATTGTGGGGTGTGTGTGTGTGTGTGTGTGTTTATGAGATTGTGGTGTGTGTGTGTATGTGTGCTGCACACACATGCATGTGCAATGAATTACTTTACAGCCATACCAGCAACAGCAAATGCAAAGAGATACTTTCTCTATTTCTATGACAGCTATCAATTCCCCTACGAAAAGGATTTGGAATGATAATACAACTTCTGTCCCTCCATTTCAGTCAGAGGTAACTTAGGTATTTCTGATGTTTTGTGACAAATGTGAGCAGGATCACGCGTCACCTGGTACCACCCAGAATCACTTTGACATAAGATACTCCTGTGCTACTAGCATGCACCGTTGCCTTACTTCACTGTATAGACAGCCTGGTGTTTCCTAGCTCTGTAGTCAACATCACATTCAGCTGATGTTGCTGGTAATTCTTGAGTAATTCTCAAAAGGTATGCCAAACATACTTTCACCACCCCAAACCAGCCCTTGTGAATAAATCTCAGTTCAATTAACTGATCCTCTGATCTCTGTACTTAACGCAAATGACCACATAGTAAACTGTTCTTTGTTATAAAGTGTCATTAATTTTTACAATTGGGAAAGCCCAGGCATATTTTCACTGGCAACACCTCATAGGTGAAAATCATTAAGGACAAAATGGATCATTCATAATGATCTGAGTGGGTGTCAGTATGAGTCAACTCTGTATCTATGAACTACCTTTATAGTGACTCTGCAGTCTAAAAGGGCTAGACATCTGATGGACTTCTCTTCAAGCTTCTCAAAGACCTCTGTATTGCTACTAAATTTTCTCCTACGTTTTTATTGTCTGGCAGTAGTGTGAAAGACTACTCACTAAAACGGAAACTTCCATCAAAGAGGCTAGAAGTACCCACACTGATTTTTTTTGTTTTGTTTTATCATTAGATTTGTGGATAGTGAGAGAAATGTTCCTATCGTTTTCCTTTCTTAAGTTGCTTCTCTTCTGCCATTCTTCCTTTTGCAGAAAATCCTGCAGCTTCTTCCTAATATTACTATTCTAAGGATAAAAAAAAAAAATCTGAGATAATTATAGAGATACTGAAGAGAGTTCACATGGCAGGAATATCAAATTTTCAGAATCTGTATGAGATGGTTAAGCCACCTAAGTTCCTAGAAAAGAAAAATTGAGGGAATCTACAATTTGAAGTCTGTTAAAACTGGATCTCTTTTGTTGTTTGTCAGGTCCTCTGGCAAGAGTAGAAGAAATCAGCTTAAGCAGCAGCAAACAAAAATAAATATTTAACTCTTTTAATGGCAAAACACCTTGTAGGCTACTAGGAAAGACTGTGGATTCAACTTTATAGAAGGATTTAATTTCAGCTTAGCAAATGACATTAAGCTCAGTTTAGGTCAGGGGTCAGCAGCCTCTCACAGCTTGTGTCCCACTTTGTCGTCTCTGTCCTCAACTCAGATATGAAACTAATACCCATGTGAACTAGTTCTGTGGTTCTGATGACCTTTTGTGGTAAACTTACCATTGTGGGCTGACGACCTTTTGAGGTAAACTTACTATTGTGGGTTTACTAAAACCAGCTGCAAGATTCTCATCTCACCAAGCATTGCATTTTTTGTGCTATGTTTTGGTGTTTTAGAAACTGATATCTCCTCTCAAGATGAACCTCTGTGAGATACTAGTTGATGTGAAATTGTAGATAAGGAAAAGGCTATATTTCATGCAAGGGAAAGATGGGCGTGATTGATAAGACAATCATGATACAGAAGAAAATGTAGAATGCTGTTCTGGAGTAAACTGATAGAGGAGGAGGGAAAAGTTAAGACCGTTGAAAGTGACAAAGCCCTAGATAATGGAAATCTTATTTACCTGTGCAATCATGTCTGTGGTTTCAGAATAACTGCGACACCGTTTCACAGCTGAACGAGCTAAAAAATCATCAATCAGCCTTATGCCAATGGCGTATCCCCTAAGAGGAAAACAAAGAAAGTTAACATTCAAAAAGAGGAATTTTTTCCCACCTACCATGTCCTAAATCTCTCTCTTCTGCTTTCTCAGCAAAACACCTGCATGCTTCTGAACAAATGGCTTTGAGGACATCAGATTTTTCTGGTCTAGATTCTTCTTTCTACCATGTTTTGCAGCACGGTAGGATGTAGTTCATGCAGTCACATAGGGAACCATACTCCCTTAAGCATGATATTCTCTGCAAGCGTGATATGAATGTTGACTACATACATATGCATATATTTATATTTACATATTTGAATAAATACAAGATATTAGACATATGAGTATAATATATAAAAACATACAAATAAAACACAAATGCAGGCTGTTTTGTCACTGAAAATAGGATAGGACAACATAGGACAGGATTTTCTCCATTCCTATGAGATCCCCAGAGTTCATCTCACATCATCTCTGTCAAGGAGAACAAAGCAACTGCCCCTTCAAGCCACAGCATTCATCTCTGGGTTGGCATGGACTTCAGCAAATCCTGGGCATCCTTATTGCAGAGTACTGGAGTCAGGCAAACTCACAGAAAATGGGAACACATCTTATCTCTTTCACTTTTTCCTCTTATCCTTTCACCTCCTTCCTCCACAATTTCCTCTTTGCCTTTTCTCTAATATGTTCTCTCCCTGCATCTAGTAATTGCAGAACAAATCCAGAAGTTGCCAGTTAATATACATTGTCAGTGCTCCACCACCTTTATTTTGTATTTAAAACACTACAAATTCAGAGAAATGAAGTAAAAAAGGTTGGAAGTTAATGAAATTTTTCCTTAAACAAATATTCATTTCTAAGTTCCGCAGATTAACAAAGGTCAGTAACGACACAATGTGCACAATAACTATGCCCGTGTCACTCCAAGAATTTCTTTGGAAAAAGGAATGTTTACAAGATTGACAGAAATGTTAGGAAAGAATGTGAAGCAATTCGGAAACATTTTTAGGGAATTTTTCATGTCCACGCATGTGGATATTCTTAGCTTCTGCCTGTTTGTCAGAGGCCTTACACCCTCTGCAAGGCAGGCTGCAGTCAATGGTGTTTCTTACTGATTTTGTACCATTTCTTTGACGAGAAGCCAAAAAGTGATCTGATTTTCAACGTGATGACAAGACAGAAAGTGGTTTTGGCAGCATGAGGTTTAAAATTGTAGTATGTCATGCATCAGAAAATGATGAAATATTTATTTATTGCCTAAGTATCAATATCAATAATGTTGGTAAATGTCATCAGCAGTTAGCAAGGTATGCATTAGTGATGCACAGGACTATTTAGATCCGTTTCAATTTTTATGCCTTAGAATTGCAAAGTCAAAAGAATAATAAATTGACAAGCAGCTATTTGGCAACTATACAATGAAAAACACCCATCTCACTACAGAGTATGTATGTGCATATATAGAAAGGGAGAGATCAGAATACTTTTCCCATCTGTCACAGGTCTGCTAATCTATAATGTTTCTTCCTCAAGCTGGGCTGTTTTTATCATCACAGAGGTAAAGCTGGTCATATTGTTTCAATGAAACCTGTCAATATTGTATCAAGTCTTTCCTTTATTAAGAAAAACAAAAAGATCTTATAGAAGAAGCTATAAGAACAAAACCACAAGGAGCTAAGTATGTCTCCACATCTTCCAAAACTACCCTTTCCTAATTTCTACCATAGCATCAGATATGTCTGTTTTTTGTTTTTTTTTTTAGATATATGATTTTCATCAGAGCTCAATGAAGGATTAATATCAAATAACAATTTGAAGGATGTTGTCCCTTTTTAGTTTGTGAATAACTTACTTTTCTTTTTCAAATCAATGATTTTTTACTCACTTCCGTCGATAGCTATTGGACTATAGCCTGTTTGCAAGCTTTCAGATTAAGAGTAAAGTGTTTAGGTATTCTGTCTAGTGTGATGTAAATCCTCAGCATGTCTGTTTTGCCTTAAAACATGAGCATTCCTCTTCTGAGTAGGATGTTAGTATACCTTCTTGTTAACCAGCTCAAAATTTCTTTCTTGGTGATCTTCCGTGATACTATTTTTCTTGTGATAATGCCTAGGAATCTCAGTGAGGATGACATGTTCCTATATAGGATCTTCATTTTCCACAGTGGTTATCTGTATAAAAAACAGTTCCTCATTGACCATTTGTGCTATGTCACTCATTGCTGCATGGTCTTTTTAAAGCTGAGACCCATCTGCCCCTAGTTTGGAGGAAAGAGAGCCATGGGCAGAGGCCAACTGGGAGTGTCCGAATGAAACACCTGAATTTACACCCTCAGGGAAGGCTGTTGACTACAGATGGAGGCTGCCTATTGACTGGGTCACCTAAACCAAATCCCTTCAACCTGGTACTGTGACTACTTCTTAGCATCCAAACCCTAAAACCACAGTGCAGCTAGATGAAGGGAAGCCACAGGAAGGCCACACGAACAGTGGACACGTGAATGCATGTTAACTAGGAAACACCTGTGAGAAGTAAAAAGCTTGAGTAGTTTGAAATAACATGGATATGAAAGAATAGGAGAGTTAATATGGAAGTTGAAAATAAGCACACGGAAATAGGAGAAATTTAGAAGTCTATAATTATTAATTAGCTTAACAAAGGTTTAACAAGGAACAAGTGTAAACTATCAAAACAATCCCGACACTTTTCTTCTGAGAATTCAAAGGTTAATTGCTGATCATAATTCAAAAATTAACGTTATTTCTGTTGACAGAATATTGAACGTTACCCCCATGCTCTCTATAATCCTTGACACTGCTGGAACTCATACATTAAGAGACATAAGGCTGAAAGGTAATATAAAGGTGGACAAATAGCATTATCAATGAAGCTGAATGTTTAATGCAGTACTTACATTCTATCTAAACAAGTGTTGACATCTTCATCTTTTTCATAGTCCTTACACAGCTGGGCAACCAAAGCCCCATACGTGAGCACAAAAAGTTCTCTGCTCTGCCAGATAAAGGTGGAAATTGAAAACAAAACAAATTATTATCAGTTTTTTCATGCTTTTGAGTTGCTACTCTATTAAAAGCAAGCAAAAATACCATTTACATTAATAAAGAAATTTCTGTCCATTGACATGTAACCACTGAAATACATGATTGAAGTGTGACAGAGCCTGACTTGATCACTACTTAAGACTCTGCACAGGGATTTTGCTTGTCAGAAATACCATTTGTTGGGATACAGATACTTTCATCGGATACATTCTTGCATCCTGAAACAGCACATATGAATGCTGGATTGATAAATACCATCAAATGCCATCCAAAATTAATAACAACCATTTAATTGCAGGAAGGATAAATGAGGCAACGAGCTATTAGTCTTTTTACAATAGGAACAACAGTGTACACAGTGAAATTCCAATTCTTTCACAAAGGTATGGTTGATCTGGTTTAGATCATCAGCTGCTTCCCGCCCCCCACCAAAAAAAAAAAGTAGATCCAAAAAATATTAGCTCAGAGTAATGAAAAATTTCTGTAATTCAGCACAGGTGTAAAGAATACCAATAAGCAAAGCAGAAAAGCATCTGTCCCATTGACTTTTCCCCTTATTTACCAGGCTTTACAAGTAATCACAGAATCGTAGAATACCCTGACTTGGAAGGGACCCACAAGGATCATCAAGTCCAACTCCTGGCTCTGCACAGGACCACCCAAAATCAGACCACGTGTCTGAGAGCGTTGTCCAAATGCTTCTTGAGCTCCTGCAGGCTCGGCACCGTGACCACTGCCCTGGGGAGCCTGTTCCAGTGCCCGACCACCCTCTTGGTGAAGAACCTTTTCCTAACACCCAGCCTGAAACTCCCCTGTCACAGCTCCATGCCGTTCCCTCGGGTCCTGTCGTTGTCACCAGAGAGAAGAGATCAGCGCCTGCCCCTCCACTCCCCTCGTGAGGAAGCTGCAGGCCGCCATGAGGCCTCCCCTCAGTCTCCTCTGGGCTGAACAACCCAAGTGGCTTCAGCTGCTCCTCATATGTCCTGCCCTCTAGACCCTCCACCATCTTCTTGCCCTGCTTTGGACACATTCTGATAGTTTTATGTCCTTATATTGTGGTGCCCAAAACTGCACAGAATACCTGAGCTGAGGATGCACCAGGCAGAGCAGAGCGGGACAGTAATCCCTTCCCTCGACTGGCCAGCAGTGCCATGCCTGATGCACCTGAGTAACTTGAATCATTGTCAGTACTAGCTCTCCAAATACCTGGACAATCTCTTTGTGACAATATTTCCACTACACATAAGCAAGCAAGCATAGGTCTTACTGCTAATTTGGCCTGCTTTTAAAGTCTCATATCCTGTCAGCCAACAGAAGGTGAAAGCCTATGCTTTCTGAAAAGACATGATTACCTGGATTTGGAAGCACAGGTTTCTCATAGAGGATTTATCTACATTAGGAAATGTGGTTCAGTTAGCTAACATTGTAATTAAGCTAACCTCAAGCCATATTTGGTGCAGATACAGATTTATGTTTCCCCCTTCATTTAGAAAATGAGTCCACCTTCTCTAGTGTAGGCTTAGGCATCATTTTGTAGACTAGATTTATGGCCATCACTTTCTTCTGGAGTTTCTCTGCAGGCAGGTATAGTTAGCAGGGGTGTGCTGACTGATCTAAGTGACTAAACATACAGTGTCACCAAAATAGGCTGAACTGCTTCCGACACATTGCTGGACATTGCTAACAGTTGATGTTAATGACACAGCATTTGTACCAGCTGCTCCATCACGGGAATGCTGAGGGTGGTCCTGCCAGGAAATGGTGACTAAAGGAGAAATCCTTTATGGCACATGGTACTGGACATGGGCTTAGATGCAGAGATGGATGATGGATAAAGGAATTACTTTGAGATAGATATATATGTAGATATTTAAGGAAAATATTTACTTCTGAAACCTTCAGCTCCAGAACATCAAGATCATTGTATACCATGTGATCTGCGGAGGAAGAGGATGAATTGCTAGGCAAATGTTAGTCTTATAATATAAAAAGAAGTACAGGGGAAAAATGGCACAGGTTCATGCAGTTCTTTGTGTCACTCAATGAAGAGTCAAAAGAAGAAAACACTATGTTACACTCTGAAATGTAAATGCAATTTAATGAAAAACGGAAATTACTTTGACAGGAATGAGTTTCACAGCCAAGCCAGATGAAATACTGGCCTATGACTTGCTTTCCTCAGTGCTGCCACACTAAAATGCTCATAAACAGCAGACCTTGAACTGTAATTGGAACCAGGATGAAATATTCTGGTTTTGTGTTACTTCAGCTTTAGGTTTTCCATGTGAGCATCATAATTCTGTTACTATTTGGATGAAATATCATCTCTTCTAACACTAGCCCTCTGAAAGCTGGACATCTGGTCCAACATAGCCATCTAAGGTAGTATCCATCAACAAAGAAGGAATGAAGTGGCTCCAGATGGTAACTGAACGTATTGGATTGGCATCTGTTTTGCCTGGCTCCTCAGAGCGTCCTTCTCCTTAATTTGCAATGAGACAGTAGGCAATTGAAAGCATACATCTAAAATTTAGGTGGGTAATGTTAAACAGAATGAATCCTCTACTTGATGTGAATCATTTAAAAAGATTGCCTAAAGTTCATGTAACCACTGTTAAAAGACAGTGTTTCAATTGCTCATTACAGAAGATGTGGTTGGTATGGCTCCACCTCATGAGCAAGATCATGGTGATGGGCAAGGATTACAGCCACCTGCCCAAGGAGCACAGAGATCAATGGCAGAAGTCAAAGTCTGTGCACATCCTGTCACAGGCACTAGTCTGAGATCCTTAGCCGTGCACTGATCTGCACTTCTCTCCTTCCCCTAGGGCAGGATCCTGACAGATCACCTCCATGGCACTGCAGAACTGACTGTATTTAGCAGGAGTAGCAGCTGGCTTGTAGGCCTAAGAGATTAGATTGGCACTCATTAAATTCTTGGACAGGAATTAATTCAAAGAAGTGTTACAGGTCTGTTGCATGTCGGCAAACTAAAGGTGCTTTTTGTTTATAGCCTGTGGAAAAATAATAGTAAATGCCAATGAAAACAATAGAACAGGAAGAATGGCTTGGTGGAAAGACCTTTTCCTGCCCCCACTGCATCAACAGCTTGGAGTTTAATAAATGTTTCCATTTTAACTTTATTGCTCAAAATGTTAAGTAGTATGGAACCATATCCTAATCTCACTGTGGTGATAACTCCTGTTTACAATAGCATTGCACACTTTGCCAAATTCTCATTAACAAGTTTTTAACGCACTAAGTGGACATTGTACAGGTTCTGCATTGCTCTAGTCTCAACATGTACAGGTTCTGCATTGTTCTAGTCTCAACAAAAAGTCAGTGTTGTAATGACAAATGCCTTAGAGAAACCTAAGCATAGTATAACAACCTAATTGTATTATTGGCTGCTCTTTCAATCCATTGGAGAAAGAAACATCTTATTTGACACAGTATTTTTTCCATAAACTAACGTAAGTTAACTTTAATTACATTATATTCCTCTATTTCTTTTTCAGTGGAGACCTTTGTCATCCACCAAATTTCCCCTTTTCAGAAATAGGTACAACATTGTCTTAGAGCCTTCTGGAACTTCTCCACTGCTCCCAACTCCTATCGAAACTCACCATTAAACATCCAGAGTGCCCTAAGGCTCTGAGTTCCTGAAGAAAGACTTGGGTGGAACTGAACATCCAGACACAAAACAGAGATTTCTTTCTGTATTTCAGTTAATGACTATGCAACCACAAAGGCATATAAGCTTACTTGACATTTCTATCTTTGACCCTAAAGCTCTCTAAGCAGTTAGACTTCTGCTTCTGAGCAGACTCCAGCCTTGGAAACTTTGTGCCCATGTCTTTCCTAAGCCTGTTTAGAGTTTCAGAACTAAGGATAAAGTAAAAAAAATGCAGTTAAGTGCCCAGTAAGACAGTCACTTTGTTTTTCTTATCAGTTGCCTACAATTATTTAAGTTCTCTTTTCTTTACTAGCAACTTCATCTCTCTTCAGCTTGTTATACATACACAGGTGTGTCACAGTTATACTTTTAGATGCAAACATTTTCTCTTCAAGACACAGTACTATTATTTTTTTAAAACTGCTGTGGCCTCATTTCTGTATTGCTTTTTTGGATTTGAGATAAAATATTCCTAAACAGTTAGAAATATTCAAACATAGAGATTCTGAGGAAACTTAGTATTAGCAGAGTGTAACAACCATGAACCCTGAAGTTCTCCATAAGAATATTTTTTTCCACTACACATTCTCTTTTAGCGCATAGGATTTCTTAAGTGATTGCCTGATCTGTAGCAAAAGCAAACGTACCGCACCTCATGCAATATCTGTTATAATGAATCCATAAGACATTTAGATCAATCCTTCCTATGTGGGGACACATTCTGAATGTAATCTAAGGTGTGGAAATCCTGATCTGGAGAGCTCACAGTACCAGCTCACCCTCAGCAAACACCATGGCTAGACGGGAGCAAGAACAGAAGGATGGCTGGTAGGGGGTTCCAGGACTCACCACCTCCAGTGAGGTACAAACAGCACCACCCGTTTCCTGATCCCAGCACTGAGCAGAGCACAGTCCCATGCACCTTGGGCAGTAAGTTCTGGCTACTACCCCTGCCTCTGCCAACCACCACTCTCACTGCCCTCTCCTACAGCAACCTCCATCCGTCTTCTTTTACCCTCATGCTGCTTCCTGACCTGGAACATAAAGAACTTGAGCTCAGACTCAGGTCTCCTAAGGACATGAGTTCTACATAATCACACTGTCCTTCTATCAGGCTTTTCCTAAAGTTACTGACTTCACCATATGGTCTCAACCATGCTTCATGGAGGTATACACACCTGAAGAATCATTACACACTGTGGAAATTAAATTGATGGCTGTGGAGATGAGAATAGATGAAGGTACAGATGTCCTCACTAAGATGGGGATGCAGGAGATGCAGAAGAGAACTGAAGATACAGTGGGGAGGGGAAACGGGGTAACTGGGATGTCATATGAAAAAAGCAATGTGGAGAGGAGCATGTGACTACAGAATGGTATCAGTGGGGAGGTTTAGACTGAAGACGTCTCAGTGTGCAAGCAGATGCTGTGACCTTTCTGAAGAGAGTGTATATAGTCTGGAAGCCACATTTAATTGAAAAAGAGTTTTCATTAATCCTGCTGCTTGTTGAACTAATTGTTTATTTATTGCTATATCAGTGGACAGATTTATATAAAACTTTGTTATCCAGTCCTTTGCAAAGCAGACTAGGTGAGATGGCATCACACAGGATGAGGTGACTCACTTTCTGTTGTAGATCATTTAAAACAGAATAAAACCTCCATTTTTCTGGGAAAAGATGCTCAGTCGTAAGATTAAAACAGATTCCAGGACAAATGGTTAAAAGTCAAGTGTTCTTCAAACTGGATTTTACTATCTGACTTTTTGATATTTTAGACACCACTGGCAGAGAACAAGAACAATAATTGATATCTTTAATGGCACAAAATACTCCTTTTTATGACCACGCAGCTTAAGAAGCCCTCTGGGGAAAATCTTGCAAGCAGTATGTTTAAAACAACTGCCAGAGCTTTAGGAGAATATTAACATGCGGTGAAGAAAAAGAAGGAAGTCTATATAACTTCAATTTGACATAATTCTGTGCTATATTACCAATGGTCAAAGCCAACATTCAAAGACAAGGGCTACAGTTTTGCCATTGTTTTCCCAAGACTCAGATACCAGCCTTAAAGCCAGATGTTGAGATCCTATAATGGTGCACTCCCTGTGCATAGAAAAACTGTAACATCAGGAGGATGAGGAAGGATCTCTGGTCATGCAACACAAACCCCAAAAGGTGGCACACAGCGGGTACCAGGTATGCTGCAGCCTCAGATGAACCAACTCTTCCTGTAACTGCTCAAGTGCTAGAGATAAGGCTGGCACTGCTTCTTTTCTCCAAAACAGGAACAGAGTTTTGGCTTCAGGATTCATGTTGAGGTCAGGACTGTCTGGAAATAATTTCATGTCATGCCTCCAGGTAGCTAGAGAGATATGAAGGTTTCTAAAGCAAATCTTAGCATTACTGCTTAGAATCAAACAGACTCCAAGTCCTATGGGCTTGCTTTTTTTTAATGCCACACATTAATATCTGGCAGCTTGGCCCCACTGTAGCCATAAATGCTGCCAGCGCCTCTGTTCTAATACTGGCAGACTCACCCCCTCCTTTCTATACATTCAAGCTACTCAGAAATATGTCTGTACAAAACACATCAGTACAATAATAGCTTATTCTTACTCCATGCACAATTTCAGTTGCACATCGCAAAAATATCTTACTATTTTGTGGCTGTCCTGCTTTCTTCCTGGTGGCCGTGACATATTGCTTGTGTAATGCTTGAAGTATGTGATTGTCAGTTTATATCTCTTCTTCCTCAAGCAGCATGTTCTTCTCTCAGTTACTGCATTTTCTCCTTCCCTCCTCTAAAGTTCTCTCTTCTCTTCTCTTCTGTCTTTTGCATGAGATGTGCTCACTACAATCAGTAATGCTGCTGATGCTCCTCCTATTCTCTACGTGTACTGAACCCTTTGGGAGAAATGTGACTGGCAGCAGATCTACCCCTGTATACAACATAAACAACTGTTCCATCCGTAAGAATGGGCTGTAATGAAGTACACAGTAAACAGCCACGAGAAGTCAGACCAGGCAGCCCCAAGAGATTTGCAGGTCTTTTGCTTTTAGGGACAAGAAGTTCATTCTGTTATTTGTGTCAGGTTTTGGTGTTTAGAGAGTTAACAAACATTCCCTCCCTGAAGAACAAAATCACAATTACACAATACTGATGTACGAGGTAATTAAAAATTGATCATTTTCAACTTTAAGGAGCAATAGTCTTCTATCAGCTGTGACAGCTTTCGTCTGGTGAGTTAACGTCTGCCTAGGCAGGAGTAGTATGGGTTATAGGCATGTAACATGTACCACATCACCATGGTACTGGGCGTGCAAAGATGGTGGGATGGATCTAGAGCACTCAGATTCCCACAGGAATAAACTGGGTATCTGCTACAGCTGCCAGCTTTGGCAAACAGCACTTTAATTACCAATGTTTCTAGCAGATTTTACATTATTCTTAGCCTGCTATTACCCCTGCTTGTAAACATCCCCATTACGAAACAACCAGGAAGGTTCGTCTAACTTTTTCCATTTTCACCTAACGTAAATTTGGCCTTTTCTATTATTTCAGATATGGCACAAATTTAGACTATGGTCACTGGTTAATTTAGAAATGAATCCAGTATAGGACTTAGAGGACGTACCTTTCCTTACAGTATTTATCTCCGCATATATTCCCACCGAGTCCTCTTGGGAGAGCAAGTAAAAATATGTGGCCTCAACTGAATGCCATGCAGTTATTAGATTCTAATTCATTAATAAATTTAGTGCTAGAGTAAAATTGCAGGTATAAATTACTCCAGACACACAGAAAGCAGCAAATATGACTCATTTGGGATAAGCAGGATTAATTTATTTAAGAAAAAAATGGTAGTTTAAAGTTATGACAGAAGTCAACAACAAAAAATAAAACTAATATAAGCAATTTTTAACTTTTCCTGTGCAAAACATAGTCATTCTAACAGCTTTCATTTTACCCAGAACGAGATGGTGTTGACAACTGTACATTATAATAAGCCTCTTCCATTTTTTTTCTAGGCACTTTTCTGGCCCTGTGAAAGCTGACTCCATTTCATAAGTGAAAATATTATAGGTACTTTCCGTATCTAAATTTAAGTAAATTATAAAAGCCAGGCATTAAAATTCTCTAGATAGTCACTTGCATTTCTAAATTGAGTCTGAGATGGATTTGTTTCTCAGATTGTCTCCAACTAGCCACAAGCACCAAATATGTCTTTTACTGCAAGAGACATTCCATATCCTGCAGGAAAATGTACTACTCTGCATTTTAAAAAACAGCTCTAAAAGATTATCATTAGTATAAATTACCTGCAGTGAAACCAACACAAAGCACTTAAGGCTACCCATAAATGAACACCATTTTATTTATCCAGTTCTGAGCATAAGGATGAATGATTTCAGTCTGCATTATTAATACCAAAATCATGAAGGAACACTGCAGACTAAAAGGAGCAATGTGTGATAAGAACACATCAGCTTTATTTGGAAGATACATACGTGCATACACGTATATATCTAACTTCACACACATAATATGATGTACTAGAGAGTATGTGCTATGTTTTGAAAGGTTTGCACACACTAGAGAAAATGAAGCAGCAATGCTGTGTCCAAATAAGCTGGGAATTAAATGGCTCCAGTGAGAGAATCAAGTCAATAGTGGATTGAATCCACACCTTCAGGAACAGGACAAAACTACCTTTGTAAATTTTAACTGCTGTCTGACTTGTAGACCCATGTAAAGAGTAGAGGTTGGCACATACCTGGCAGCTTTTTAAACCTTAACATAGACTTCTCAGAATATATCCAAGGCAATCTGAAAAGTGAGGAAGTTAGCATTGCCCTTCACCTCCCTTTCTGTCATGTTTGTCAGGAGAGGATATTAGCCGTCAGCCCCAAGAACTGTCGCTGTGGCACACTGCTTGAGCACTACAGTTGTTCCCTCCCTTCCCATTAAACTGAAAACAAATATACACAAAATATCTCCTGAAGTTCAAAAGCATGCATAAACATGTGCACCAGCACTCTGCCTCTTACAGTGGACTGGCTGTTACGGGAAAGCTGAAACCTCTAGTGCTAAGTACATGATCTCTCCAGTAGTCCAGTAACTTAGCATTCTCCCAAACATGAATATTCCAGACCACGGTGCAATATAAAGGTCACTAATGCATTTGGTGTCAAATACATAAAACAAAACAAAACAAAACAACACAACAACTGAAAATGCTCTTTGATCCAAAATAAGAATATATTTCCTACAAAAGATGGGTGTCCAAATTAGTACAATACAGGATTGGGCTTTTGTTTGCTCTCTTCAACTTGATAGATCTTGTGTTAAGTACTTCACACAGAAAATTTAATTCTTCCAAACTGTAAGAAGGTAGGTGATGTGGGTTTGGAGCTACACGAGAAAAAAAAAAAAAAGTACTTGAGCATGGGTCTCTCACATCACAAATGAGTGCTCTTTCTCAGAGCCCAGTGTGGCTGCTGCTTTGGCCATGTTCCAGAAGAAAGCAGTGCCATTGCTGCCACCTTTCCTGTAGTGCCCTGTCTGGGAAGCATTTTCAGCATGACCTGCTGAAACTTCCTTGGTTAGGTTAGGCAGCCCAGGAACAGCTTCCAAGGGAGTGCTCTCAGATTGAGGCGCCTACTTTCTGCTGAAACTCGCTGCAGGCACCTAACATCTCATATAAATTTGCCCTGTAAAGCACAGCTGAAGCAAAAGATGTAAGTTAAAAAAATCATTAACTGGCTTCTATTCTTCCCTTTAAATGAAGCTTACTGATGGTTTACTCACCAGTGCTTCTCCTGGTTAAGGGGAAAGGAATTTCTCCCTTAACCAGGCCAAACAGCCCAAGAAAATGGTTTGGCAGTCTGAAACCAACCCATGACCATGCAGAATACGGGACATGGGCCCTGCTCCCCTAAGCAGCCCCAGAAATCTGTTGTGCAGGTACTGCCTAATGCGCACAGGCAGGCTTGACGTCCACACAAAACATAGCTGAAAAACATAGAATCACAGAATGGTTTGGGTTGGAAGGGATCCTTAAGGATCATCTAGTTCCAACCCCCCTGCCATGGGCAGGGACATCGTCCACTAGACCAGGTTGCCCGAAGCCCCATCCAACCCGGCCTTGAACACTTCCAGGGATGGGGCATCCACAGCTTCTCTGGGCAACCTGTTCCAGTGCCTCACTACCAGCTGAGTAAGGAATTTCTTCCCAACATCTAATCTAAATCTACCCTCTTTCAGTTTAAAGCCATTACCCCTTGTCCTAGCACTACACTCCCTGATAAAGAGTCTCTCCCAATCTTTCCTGTAGGCCCCTTTTAGGTACTGGAAGGCCGCTTTAAGGTCTCCCTGGAGCCTTCTCTTCTCCAGGCTGAACAACCCCAGCTCTCTCAGCCTGTCTTCAGAGGAGGGGTGCTCCAGCCCTCTGATCTTCCTTGTGGTCCCTCTCTGGACTTGCTCCAACACGTCCAAAATGCAGCTAGAGGAGGCACAGGATGTCGGCCCTTTGACTGCTTGGTGACGAAAACATTTGCACAGCATGGGAGAGACCAGGGTTCAGTCTCCTCCTCTGCATTTCACAGGAAGAAATATTCAGATGAAAAATACAGGACTACTCCTCTCCTTTCCCTCTACTCTTTCTTGTCCACTTTTTCTGATCCAATAAATACCAGCTAAGCACAACTGATAGAACTGAGGCAGGAAAGCTGGAAAATAGTGCTTCTTCCCACCACAGTCACACCTCATCACCTACAGTAACCGGGCTTTTGGAGGAATGAGATGAGTGAGCGAGTTTTGACTAGATCAGGCAGAGCAGGGAAATGAAACCAACCTCTCTCTTCTGTCACGGCAGCTTTATTTCAATAAAAAGCAAATGAGTACAAAAACTGTTTGATGTGTATGGGAGGACAGGAAGGTCTTCTAATAAACATGTTTTAAAAGAAAATGGCAAACCATGCTCAGTTCTTCAGAAAAAGCACTTATTCTTGTAATGAGGTTCCTGGCAGAGAATTCAAGCTGATGGAGCCCTGGGAAATGACAGGCAAAAACACGGCTTAGGTTTGCCCACATATTGCTGTTTGCCTCAGACATCAGCTACAAGCGTCTCTTTGCCTCAGAGGTGAGCTGGCTGTCACCCCAGGTTGTAGTATCTTGGATTGCAGTCAATCCTAACTCCTCCTGGGTATCAGATAAAGAGACTAGATGTCTACCGCAGGACTCTCGGTTCCTCTCCAAAGGCAACTACTTAAACGTTTGATGAATGGCCAAAGCTCTTAATTGGATCCAACCTCATAATTTGTTCCACAATAGGATGACCCAGCAGGGTTTTTTACAGCACAGCATGAAAGCAAATGCAGAAAAAGTGACAATACAGCACTACAAAGTTGTTCTATTGATTGTATAAATTGCTTCATTCAACAGCCATAGGCTGACCATTAATATTTCAGTGTTGTGCACCTCTTCAGTTTCACATCTAATGTGCTTCTGGAGTAAACAAGTGATGCTTGGGAAAGCCTGCCTCTCTTATAAACAAAATGAGTGCCCAAAGAAAGCTCAGCAGCAATCAACTGGAGATTTTAAAGTGAACTGAGGCATAGTGGAAGAATCATATAAAACACATTTTCAAAATAATTCTGTACTAGCCAGACAGGTTTCTTCTACTGAATTCAAAGGAGGTAAATTTTCTCAAAATATAATACCAGTAGTAAAAAAAAGAAAAAAAAAAGTTATCAAAGAAACTGTGTTACTGAAAGAAAATGAATCTTTAAAATTCAGACAGCACTGGAATTTTGTTATGGTACTACACTGCCCAAACAACCAAGAACTTAACAACAGAATCCAGAAAAGTAGTGGCAAAGTGCTGTTGGATGTTTCGTCACATTTCTCTAACACTTTCAATTTTCTGTATTGGTGCCACACAGTTCTGTGAGGCAAATGCCAGCAAGGGCCTCATTCACAGATTGTGAATGAGGATGAAACAAAATGTCCACCCTAAAAATGTAATAGGGTCTTGCCTTGTAAATAGGCAAGACATGCATAACATGCCACCCACCATCACAGCTATGAGAGTGCCACCGTTATTCAAGCAGTTACCACGGGTGCTAAACCTACTTTTTGTGCTGAAAGTTATTATCAGCAACCCCTCTGCACGGGGAGAGAAAAGGCTGCGCAGTCAGGCACTGTTATATCATGCAGCCAAGTACATTCATGCTATAGATAACCATCTGCAGTGGGAAGGCAATTTTCCTCTTAGCCTGTCTGGTTATTTTTTTTCCTGTTCTTGGTAAAAAGCTTTATACTACAGGCAGTTAGACTTCTCAGAACCTAAACACTTACAAGTATTTGCATATTCAGTACCAAATCGGACTAGAGTGTGCAATGGACAGAACTACCGGATAGCATTACCTTAGACAAAGTGCAACCTGGAGAAATTAATCGGGAGTGAAATGCTTTAAATTAACCTCTCTTTAAGGCTTGATTTGTGAGAGGTGCTGAGAGCCCAGATCATGCATCCTGGTATTCAGAAACCAGCTCTGGAATTGTTTAACTGAAAAATTTCTGTCTACCTCTGTCCACAGAATGGGATTGATGATACATTCATAAAATCTTATAAATTCAAATTGTGAATATACTATATAAATGCCAGCTATTACCACGAGTATGTCTGAAGCTGGCTTGACACTGTGTGAACAGCAGATTATACATTACCAAAGAAAATGTTTCTGAAGGAGACAGCATAAAGGACCATTCAACACCACCAGGGAATGTGACACGCCAGCTTCTTGCCACCTGCAGGTGAAACACTAAAATCCTCACGGTCCAGCAGCTAACCACATCTCAGACTCCAGCACTGGGAAAGCAGATTGAACCAGACCCAGAACTGACATGAAATGTGAACAGAATTGGGATTCCAAACTTTGTGCAGCTTATGAAATCTTTTCCTTTTTTATTTTAATATTGAAGCATTTTAAAATAAACCTGCTGCTTTATTTTTTTATCATCCATCCACTTGGCATGGCTTTCCTTGTTTTTTTTTTTTTTTTAATGAAGAATAGCTGAAAGCAACCCTTTTACTCTTTTTTCCCCATTTTTTTTTCCTAGTCCCACACCATGCTTCTGCTAATTACCACTGATTAGAAAACAGCTGTTCAACTAACCCTGGCAGGATAGTCATCAGTTTGCTAGCATTGCGCGTTCTCCTCAAGGTAGAGAGGACTGATTGGTAGTTTCAGACAATTAGCAAGGGACTGGCAAAGCTCACAATTGCCTAAACCCTGAGTGGTCCCAAACCACTGAGAGAAATTATTGGATCAGTTAAAACACATGACTGGATGTCTGCAAGTAGATTTAAAGCTCGTAAACAAGGTTCTAGCTGTCAGGCAGCAGAGTCAGAAATTAGTTGAAGGGGAAAGGCTAATAGGTTTTCGTTGTTTTATTTTAAGCTATTGGGATTGGTTTGTTTCTATTCTAGTCTACTGCAAATATTAGTTAACTACAATTAAAAGCTAGTATTGACTTAACGCAAAAGCATTTGGTAGAGAGTAAGATTTAAAATGACTTTCCTTCCAAAGTGGCTAACTTTTCTAAAAGGCAAAGAGGTTGTTATTGCTAATGCTATAATTGCAATATTGACAATTGGTGGGCAGCAACTCTTCTCTTTCTTTACATTCAGTTGTCCCTGTCATGTGGGGCAGAACCTCATCTACGGGCTGGCCTTCCTAGGTGTTCCTGCACTGATACTTCTGGTTGTTGGTTATGCTCTGAACAACCAGACTTGGAGGCTGGTCACAGGCAAAAGGTCTCCTCTTCAGGCAGAGAGCACCCGTAACCAGTTACTGCAATGCAAGCTGACCTGCTTTGTCCTGTGCAGCATCACCGGGAGAGCGCTGGTTGCGCCAGTAACGTGGCTAGCGGTCACCCTCATAAATGGCTCCTACTATGTGTGTGCCATGAGCGAGTATGTCTCTGTGTATTACTATGGAGCTAATCCTAATGTTACTGCTAGCGAACGCAGGAAGATACTGGCTGCATTTCCTTGCAGTCAGTTAGTTCCTCCAGAGCTGTGCCGGGCACGAGATGAAGTGATTCTCCTACTCCGATACCAGTCACAAGTAAGTACCTCACATTGTTTCTGCTGTGAGAGCTGTTGCCTGCAGATCTAATGATAGCAATGAGAGTTAATTCAGCAGGCAAAGTGTGAGGATAAAACAGGATCAGTATCTTCTGCCTTGAGTGCCAAATCCCTCTGCGTTTTGAAGCCTGCTTTGCTCCTGTAAGAGGAATTGAACTTTCGGGATATAAGTTATTACGTCTGACTCTCCAGTTTGCTACCTGCTACTGGAGGATGCGTTCTTGTATCTTGAGAAGTACTACCAAGCAAGACAAATGGAAGTTCAAGAGCCACTGGAGGGCAGGAAGTTTCTTGATTCAAGCACAAGAAACATGGCTAAGGGCTCAGACTGACAGAGCTCCAGGCAAACAAAATAAAAGCCTTGTTTTTTTAGATCAGACTCATTTCTAGAAGCTTACATACCAGGTAAATACTAGGGTGAATATTAAGCTGTTACTCCGAAGAAAATTCGTTTGAAACAGGGTATAAGATAATTTGGGCTAGGAATTAGAGGTTTCTCTGTTACAGACTCTCAATAATAGCTGTAGAGGCAACATCCTTAAACTATGCAACAGAAACTCCTTAAACTTGATGGAAAGAAATGACTATTGCACGGCTGCCTGCAGTAGGCAGGGACTGGGTGTGATGGCAATAGTCACTACCAGGCCTATAGCCTGCTAACCAAGTTAACCTGTTTTTTTCAGGAAAACCAAGTAAGATTGTCTTATGGCATTTTTTTTTTTTAATGCTCAGAAGTTACCACCGTATTTTCAGCTGTAATAGCCTTTGTTTGTTTTTGGAAGGTGGCTGGTTGGCTTCTGATTGCTGTGGTAGTCATCACCGTCTTCCTGTCTTACTGCCTGGCAAGCTGTTTCTCCCCACTCAGCTTTCTACACTTCAGATACTGGACCAGCTATGTCCACAACGAGCAGGAGCTCTTTGATGAAGCAACAGACCAGCACTCCAAGCTCTATGCCATGCAGCACATAAGGAAGTTCTTTGGCTTTGTCCCAGGGAGTGAAAACGTAGAAGAAATCCGTATCCCATCTCTCAGAGAGTGGCAAGCCATTTCTGGACTGGCCTTCCTAAAACGAGTGGATGATGAGCATTATGACTACAGCCTCCTCCATGACTGGGCACTCAAGGACTCGGTAAACAGAAAATACCTGAAGCTTGATGAAGACCCTGTGACCAGAACTTAGCTCTGAGGGTCTGAGTTCCTGCCAACATGTTGTTGAAAAGCAGGAATGTGTCTGGTTCCACTTTAGAGTCTTCAAGTGGAAAAATACAACTATTTAGCACTTCCTATAACAAAATGCCAGGAGCCAAGAGTATGTTAAAAAGCAGGTCTTGGCGTGCTTGGTCTCACTTTGAGAAGATTTAAACTTCTAAATAAAAGCAAGCACTTCTGGACATATAAAAGATGTATATACGCTGAATAACTGGAATAATGCATATTTTACATCACTAAATAAATTCTTATCAATTCCCATGTATGTATTTCAATTGAATCCTAAACTTTCCGTTGATGGAACTACATGGTTTGTACGACTGGCTTAGGAAGCAATATGTTAGTGAACACAATCTCTAATTTCACTTTTTTTTTCTAAAGTAAGCTGGAACACTGTGCAATCTGGGAAACATGCACCCAATTTGTGTATCTGAAAGTTTCTGCAAAAACCTATGCTGTCTTCCTGATCCAAATGACAAAAAAAACTAGCTGTTACCTTTATTGTGTACTTTTTTCTCCTTTGGCCCTTGTTTTACAATACTGCTACAAAATGGTACAATATTTGTAATTAAGACAGTGAGCTGTCGACCTTTTACTTCCTGTGAAACTGTAACTTTTAAATGAACCTTCATGTTTTTCAGCTTTGTCCCAATTACTATTTGCCCCACATTTTTTACAGTTTAGATTAAAAAAATTCTGAATCTGAATTATGAGTTTTATCTGTTATTGTGAAGTCAGCCTGCCACTATACAAATAGAATATTGCCCTGTTAAGATATATTAATCCATAGTATTAAATACAGCTGTAGTAGTATAGATGATTTGGTGCATTTGCCTTCACTCCTCCATGAAATATATCATGGATTGGTAACAAAGTAAGGCACAGCTTTCAAAAGAATTTGTGATTAGAGAAAAATCAATGATGTACTGAACAGTCTGTGTCTGCTAAAACCTGAGTCATCTTACCCAAAATCAATTAAGAATTGCAGATTGCTCACTCGGAGTGAAAATGATCGTCTTTATTTCTATGGTAAAAGTTTCCTGTAAACTCCAGGCTTGCAAAAATGCACCTTAGGGAAAAGCGCTGGCCATAAGCCCAGAAAACTGACGCATCTTAAAACAACACTATGTAACAAGTACCCATCAGGGTCTTCTGCTATTGCTTAACCCGTAAGTCTTAAATCCATCCTTGCAGGTAACCTGCAAGTATGGGGGACTCCAGCGCACTGGCCTTGATTCCTCCTGTTCTGCACTTACATAAATATGCTGTTTGTGTGATGTGACTCCTGAAATTACATGGAAAATTCTTGGAAAGTTTGTAGGTGCTTTTAAACTCCAACCTGCCCCACCAACTGCACCTACTGAACTTCAAATTTCAGCCTGGAATGGCATTCAACTGCCAGTGTAGCAGCTTTTCCTAGAGCAACAGTTTTGAACCCCCTTGCCTGCTGACCCCTACAAACGTCCAGTGGAAGAACGACAGAGACCACCAGCAACGCATTTTTTTTAAAGTAACTCTGAAGCCACCTCGCGCTAGAGTCTGTTCTCCTCAATCAGCACCGCTCCCAGCAGGGTGCAGCCCGAGCAGGCCTGAGCAGGCCTGGTGCAGGCGATGCAGACAGGATTTGTCCCGTGTCGGGTACCGGCGGGCACGCAGATGAAGCCCCTTCTGCCCACCGAGCTGAAGGGCAAGCAGGAAGTCCTGGAACGGACCAGAGGGCAACACATTTGGGTCCCTTTTGCGAAGCCAACTGAACATCAGTACTGCCCCCTCCCCCGGGGCAACGGCCGTGGCGCAACGGCCGCGCCTCCGCGCGCAGCGCCCGACCGCCCTCCCGCCGCGCGGCCTCAGCCCAAAGCCATCCGCTGCCGATCGAGGGCGCGCGCGCGCGGGGACGGCGCTAGGCA
>VXAL01004762.1:166810-188876 GCA_013399475.1 Chauna torquata
TTCATTTTCCTAGCGGATTCTGAGATTCTATATCACATTTCTCCTGCCTGGGTTTTGATATGAGGAAAAGCTTTTGCTTTAGCTGTAAAAAGATAAAATGTGGCATTTCCTTTTCCATATCTATTTGATATATAAAAAGCCAAGTTAAGTTCAGATTGCTTGTATATTCATTCTTCAATGTAGCTGTATGTATTTCTTTTCTGNTCTGATGACTTTCATCATAAATAAATTGACTTTAATATTTCAAATGAAAAATTTGAGGCGTATTGTTCTGTCTGAAAATACTCTATTCTCTTTTTTTTTCTTTTCTACTTCTGTAAGTGTCCTGTGAAGAGAAGTGACAACAAGCAAGACGGAAAGATGTCCTAGCAATTGCTAAACACATCTGCATGCAAAGGCTGAGCAGATGTTCTGCTATCTTCCACTAAGGATATGCATGGGCAGGTTTAGTGAATAGAAGGGATCACATACTATGCAGGTTTTTTTCATTGAAATTTTATTACACTGCAAGTAATGGTCAATTCTGATGTCCCAACTTACTAGCTGAACATTTGTAGATAGGCAGCACTAGTCACCTTTTAGTAAGACGTAGCCTTTTGAAAATTAATTGGAAACAATTTCCATATTACTAGAGTAAAATCTTTTGCCATGGTTGAGGGTAATAGTTTCAAAACGAATAGTTCAAGTTTGTAAGGAAGAAAAAATCTGAATGACAGTCCTTTTAAAAAGGTTTGGTTGATTTGTTTAGAAAGCTTTTTTTCCCTCTTCTTGTGCATCAATGAACTTCCATGCAAAAAAAAAAGTTTACTTTTGGCAACAGTCTATGTAAGAACACTATCACTAGAGTGCAGAAAATACAGTAACAGGATTGATAGAGTGCTTAGAGGTTCGAATGTAATGAGAGTTGTTTTAGAAGCATCTTGTTAGCAGCCTGTAAAAGTCTTAACATACGGTAAAGCTGCATATCAACTCATGGGTGTTACGCCTAACCAGTTTGAAGAGTTGCTTTTGGAGCTACTAGCTTGATGCTAGACTCCTTTCCTATCTGCACCTCCAAAAATAAAAAATAAATAATTAAAAAAAAATGAAAGAAATGTGGTGTTCAAACAGGCTGTGGTTGGGGACTGCATCAGCTCGAAGGATAGTATGGGAGAAGGTTTCAAGAAACAGCCCTCCAGATAGAGAACCACTAGGCACCTTGATGATTAGAAACTGCTGGATTTTAAAACACTTCTGGTAGGTTGCCCTAACTGCTCCAGCTTCAACCTTTGGAAAGAGGACTGTGCTAAAGTATCAGTGCTTAGAGGAGTAATGGATTTATGAATTTTAGTATTTGGAAATTACATATTCAAGAAGAAATTGCATTCCACATATAGTCTAATGGTGTGTAAGATTCTCTGCTCATGCCACTTGAGAACATCTGTTTAGGATGATCTTACATAACGTGTTTCAGTAGTCTTGTCTTTTTGTATTCAAGATGAATAAATACATGTTTCTAGTAGATAGAAATAAATGTTCAAGTACCCTATAAATGCTTTTATAAATTAACCATGTGCCTTTGTTCCCAACGTCCTCTATTTGATCTTTTAATTTTGGCACCTAAGAACTCTAGACAAATATCTAGGTTTCAATGATAGTGTTGTATATTTCAAAGCAATAAGCAGGATCTGTGTTCCAGCAGATGTTACCAAATATGTTTAAAAACTTGTAAGCTGATGTGATATTAAATCTGACTTTTCCAAAGATATGGGTGGATTGAAAACATCATAGTTGCTATGTCCAGCTTCCTGTGTAATTGCTAGTGTACTTTAAAATGCTGTTCAACACTGCACTTAATTTTCTTCTNGAGTGAATCCAAGAATACTGTGTAGTCTGTGCAAAATATGGTAATCTGAGAAAGTTTTCTAAGTGGGTCACTGAAGATACAAGACTCATCTAAATATGAAATAAAGGAGTTTCTTGCTAATTGTATTGCTAGATGAATAGGGTTTTCTGTTTTCACACTAATATATTTATTGTCTTTTATGCAGAGGATGTGTAGTGTGAAGTTAAAACTGTCAAAATGTAGAAATGTGTTTTCATTGTTCCTTGCATCTTTTATTTCAAAGCAGAGTAAATAAGGGTTGAAATGACAAAAAATTGCTTAAGTCCATTTCTCCAAGTCTTTGAAACAAGTTTCAGTGACTCAGTCTGAACTTCTGATTAAGCTCTGTTTAGCTTTATTAGCAATTAACATCTGTGAAGTAAAAAGGAATTTGACTGAGAGTGGGCTCAGCTACATTTGTGTGATTTAGTTTGCTGAAATGGACTGAGAGATGAGCTTTTCTTTTTTGGTGGTGGAAGAAGTTTAGATGAGATATTTAAAATTTGCTTACCCACTTTTGGTTAGACTGAAGTCTAGTTCTTACTAGTCTAATAAAATTCCATCAATTAACTCTGATGGAATTTTAGTAATTCAAAACTGTGATGCTGACAACCTTGGTTGTATCTTGCTTTTAAGTCTGTAAGTCCAAGGGTTACACTGTAATGCATGTTCTGGGTTGTGACACTGCACTATGACCAGAGCTAATTTAGTTTCAATCATGCTGAACTCTTTGAATAGTTGGTGCCGGAGCTCTAGTAGAATCCAAAGGATGGTGCCCCCTAGATCAAGGTGCTGCAGGAATGCAACCTCAAGCTACATCTGGCATGCTGCAAAGACAAGACTTCATACAACAGAGCGATCGTGATTGCCACCTGCTTTAAGGCAAACAAAACCTTGGGGCAATATACCCCTCTGATTTGCTTTTTAATGATAGGTCAGTGGTTAGTGTGTTTTGGCCAAAATGGGGAGCTTGAAGTACAATTCCTTGGGGAGATTCAACTTCAGTCTTTCTGCTAGAAGACTTTTAACCATCACGATATGATGTGTCCTAAGTACCTCCGGTTTTAACTGTGTGGTTGCTGAAGTAAATCCAAAGTTTGCTGGATGCAAAGTTTAGACTGTGCCTGTATACAATTTGCTGATATCCTGCATTCTGAGAGAAAGAGCAGTCATGTAACCACTCTTTTGTTGCAAAAGCTGGTAGGTTTTTTGTTTTGTTTTGTTTTTAAATTAGCATTTCAGTACATTGCAACTTGGCTCCAATTAGGAGAGAGGGGAGAGACTTTTCAGGTGTAATTCTTTGACATAGTTGTATTTGTTGCCATGAACATGATTTTTCCTTTCAGCACTGACTGCTAGTGAAATCTGCAAACGGTAGAGTTAACTGGTATCAGTGGGCTGTGGCATACCGTGCACGTAGTATGAGGGTTAGGTGGCTTTTTGTTCCCATGATGGGACTTGTTGATATAATCCACCATTGGAAAAAGAGTAAGAAATCAAGGTCCGGCTTGTAAGTGGTTTTATTTGTGCTTAAGGGAAACTCAACAAAAGGCCTGCATTAGTATTCTGACTCTGAACTAGTTCTATGTTTTCTGTGACCAGGGTAAATATGTACAGATGGAAAAAATCACCAGTCCCCATGTCTGAAGTTCAAACTCGTATGCCAGGGCATGTGGTAGTTATGTAAATCACAAAGGTTTTTTTGTAACCTTTCTTGCTGTTGGGGATGTGAAGTTCCAGAAGGAAAGATGATCTGGATGTACCAGTGAGGGGTACATAAAAACATTCTTCTTGTAGGCTAGTGATACGAGGTCAGCATTGTCAAACTGAAGCAGCTTACAGTATGGTGTGCATGAAATAATTCCATCCAGCAAAAAGCAGATAGAATCTTGCAGAAGGCTAAAACAGCTGGCTTGAAAATGAGAAGAAAGAACTGGTCTTTGGAACCACTAATAGAAATAGACACNTATATTTTATGTTTTTGAAACAGTTTATGGGAAAGCTATGTTAGATGCTCTTTGTCAAATCAAAGTGATGACTTGGAATGTTTTTGAATCTAGAAGTTACATCCTGCTGTGGCTGGTTGTTAGGACATTGATTCAGTAGCAACCAAAAGCAGTCACTGTGGTTTGATCATGTAGGCATCATAGCAGAAAGCATGCATGAGGGTTCGAAACTTGCCTTCACTCCCCCAGGGAGTGCAGTTTGTGTCTGGAAAAAAAGTTCGAACAAAATATTTCCTCCTTACATCATGATCTTTCCTTCTACCCTCTTGAGTGAGGCTGTGCTGAAAGGGACAGAAGATTATTAGAGGGGAAAAAAACGCTAGAGGCATATCAGAGACTTGTCAGTGTGTATATGGGGAGGGGAGGACCTACAGTTCTAGTTTGTGAGTAACTTCAATGGATAGAATTGATAAATAAGCAGGAGATGGGTTTCCCTTTGTAAGCTACATAAAGGACATTGCTGTCTAGAAAGGCGAATATATCACAGACCAGGTGCATGTCAGGAGTGGTGGTGTTGACAGCAAATATTTTTTGAGTTGTTGGTAGAAAAAATCTTCAGATACATCTCTGTACTCATCTCAGGGGAAGCCCATGGGAAAGCTGCTGCATGGAGTTGCATCTTGGACAGATTAAACCCTGATAGTGAGTCAATGCATAAGTGAGTCGTAGATTGCTGGTAGTTTTTTACATTAATAGCTCTAGCAGATCGTTAGGTATGACAGAGTAGGCATTCACTTAAACACTGCTATGACTATGGCGTGTGTTTTTCTCAAACTTTCAAGTAGCAAATTGTCAAACATGACCTGAAGAACTGTAACAGAAGATGCAGTGAAGTGTTTCAGTCAACAGACAACATCAGAAAATGCAACATAAAGGCCACTTTATTAGCTGTCAGTTGAGTGTCTGTGTTTACCAAGGTAATAGGAACTCAAGCACATGAAAGCAGAACTATAGCACAGCTGGTCAATGTTATTTTCAGTCCAGACATTTAAAGTTCTATCAAAAGAAGCCTCAAGAAATGCACAAATGAAACATTTTTCAGAAAGTTTTTAAACTATGTTTAACACCAATCTATCTTCACCTGGTTGTCTATGACCCTGGTTTTATTAAAGGCAATAAAAGGAAAAAGCAAACACGAAGACGGGAAATGATGGTTTACTACGAAAATTAACTGAAATACCTTGTAAAATTACAAACAGGAAACAGCTGGAATTCAATAGCTCTCAGACAAGTCACATTTTCTGAATGTTTTTATATTTATTATTTCTGTAACATAGCTGAAAATTGACATATTTTGTTCTTCCAGAACTTTGGGTATGTCCATCCACTATAAACTCCAAAGGATGATGAAACTCAAAACCAGCCTACATTTCTTTGTTAGTATCCCAGGTGAACTTGATGGGCAGGGTCTCAATTTTCTCTTTAAGAACTTCATCAAACCTTTCACTCTGCGCCACTGTCATCATGTTCTTCCAGTCTCCAACAGTGCCTGAGGAAAGAGGCACCAAAGGGAGATGAGAAGCAGAACATGCACCTGTCTGAAAGCCTGCCTGACAACAGCGAGCACTTTCCTTAGGAAGCTCTTCCTGGCTTCCTCAGCATCTCCCAGTTGCTGGCCTCCTGAGTGAGGCTCTGTGTGCTCTTTGGAGGACACACTCCCAAATCTAGGTGATGTAAATAAAACACGGCATATAGTACTGCCTCCTTGAAAAGTTACTCAGCTCACTTTTTCTGGTGTTTTAGCGATTCTGTTGAGATCAGATAAGAGATTGGGGAAAGTGTTAAAAGTAACACTTTTTTTTTTTTTTTTTTTCTCCTCTGAATGCACCACTCTTTAATCCTTGCAGGTCTCTTCCTACACTGTGCATCAGGACATCTTAATGCCCAGGAGACCGGGGATGCCATGTATTGATGGTTGAGAAGGTTTATGCTCATACAGTTAAGATGACTCGTACCTTGAAAAATTTGAAAAAACATCTGTGAAGGAGATCTGCAAGATAGCACTGTTTTCAGCTTAAAACAGCCTCTCCTGGTAGACTGGCAGTGTTCAAATCAAATTTCCTGTCGTGTCCAGATAGTAAGTCCCTTGGAGGCCCTGAAACATCTTCCTTTTTTTGTTTGGAGAAGCTCTTCTCCTCAGTGAAAGCTATCTATCCATTTAGCAAGTTGTTCGTAACCGTGTCAATCCCTCAGTGAGAAAGTATTACCTTACCCCTGGCTCAGTACAACCCTCAGATCTTCTCTGCTGTCAGGTAGGCCTTTTGCAATTTGTGTTAGAAACAGTAAAACATTGCTTTATTATCCTTAGGGAAATGTGGTAAGATGAATGATGGCATGGCAATAAAACAGCTCTTACAGGTTTAATTGTGACTAACCCAAGCTCTCCCTCCGAAAATGGGGCATTCCAGCTAAGTTCAGAAACCCTAGGTTCATGTTGAAATAACTAAATAGTTGTTACATTGGACTACTTCCATTTTACCTTTTCGTAGAAATCTACCCTTTTCTTTCTCTGCGATGTCATCTGGCAGGTTCTCATAGTTTGCCCTGGGATCTTTTTTCATGTTCTCAAACGTAGCCTGTCTCACAACAAGTTCCAGTTCCTCTTCGCTCAGCTTTTTGCCTAGGAAGTTGCAGATCTTCAGCACAGCACTTCTGAGATCCTGCAATAATGTTACTTTGAAGTGTCTTGTTGATGCAAAGAACTAAATGCGTACAGCAGTGGTGTACAGGATCATAGAGGACATAAATTTGGGTTCAAAGCTGGCCATAATTTCTATGAGAACATAGTCTTGCTTGCATGTTTTGAGCTCTCGAGAGCAGTGACACTGTAGCCCACTGTGGCAGTGCCCTGTCAGAGATGGGCTGCTGCCTTTGAGAAAGGAGAAGTTGCGCAAAGGCACAGGCAGATGCCAAGCAGGAAACTTCTGGTCAGCAATTTGAGAGCTCCTCAAGTGCCTTAGCACCTTCTTCTTAAGTGTTTGTTTCCTTTAGTGGAACTGTCCTTATGAGCACAATGTTCCTGTTGAAGATACTAACAAAAGTCTTTTTCTGTACTACTTCAGCAAGGTTTTTTTGGGGGGTGGCAGTGAAGATGACTGTTGTTATAACGGAAGGTGATCTATCTAATAATTCAGTAGTTGATACAATCTTGCACCAATGAGAAAAAATGATTTTATTCTCTCAAAAGTCTCAATTTTATTCTACTCTACAAGGGATTAAGCACTTTCCAATAAAAAGTGTAATTATAAAGACCCATCTGAAAATGCATTCAATATAGGAAGAGAATATCTTGAATACAGTGGTATAATTGACCTCACCTTTTTCATCTCTTCGTAGGTAAGGAAGAGTATATTGAAATCCTCTGCATGGCTGTACCAGCCTGCAACGTGATCGAACCAAGAACTGGCAAGCACTTATCAAGGGAAATTATAAATGAGAGAGAGAGAGAGAGAAATGCTGTTAAGAGCTAACAGTAAAACAATAAAATTATCAGTCATTTTTTGGCACCTCCAATACTTTTGAGAACAGGAGTGTAGGCTTCCCTCTCTTCTGCTTCTTTTTTCCCTGGGGCTGAGAAGGCACTTGTGCCTACAGAGGCACAATTAGTTGGACTTTTTACAGGGAATGAAGAGATGCGTGCTCACAGCCTTTGGGTGAAAATTCTTCATGCTGATGTGGCAAATCCCCTCTGGTTTCTGATAATCTGCACTAATAGTGGCAGAACCAAAAGCCTACTTCTCTTTTTCCTGTACTGTGCCTATTCCTATGGGTTCAGCTCCACTAACCAAGTGCAGAAAGTGTTAAGAGGTCCTCAGTCATAATGATTATATTCTGAGTCAGCATCTGATTCAGATAAAACAGGCAGCTTGCACATTTCTAAGGAGCAGCAAAGCCTTGACTATGTTACCTCCTTTGGCCCAGCTTTAATCGGAAAATGGTGCCAAAGTCAGACAGCCTCTATAGCTTTGGATCCAGGTTACAGCATAGCTCAAGATTCTGGGTAATTGATATTTGTCGAAATAGTTAATGTCCATTCAATCTGAGGTCATGGAGTAGGATTTAGACTCATTAAGCAAGAAAGATATCCTACCTTTGCCAGCTAAAAATCTCTCCATGAAAATGTTAAAATCTGGTACTTCCTCTAGTGTGGCGATGAATTTGGAAAAGTGGTAATAAGAAACCACCACGTCCTTAGGATTCCTGGTAACATAAATAATCTGCAAAACAATAAGAAGACTAGTCTCAGAGATATTAAAGGGCTCCATTATCCTGACCATCAGTGCAGTTGTCCATAGCTGTCCTTACAGGTCCCACTAAAAATGTGTGAAACCACTCCGAAGGCAACAGTCGCTTTAAGTAAATTCTGGATAATGTGGCAATGGCATTTTGTTTATAGGTAGTGGTATTCCCCTTTGTGGTCATTCAGTGCCTGTGGCTAACTCTTCATGGGGTCCATGTTACAGGCTTCAGTGATACTTTTCACTTGTGCAAGGCGGACAGGTTGCAATACCGACACTATAAAATCATTTTAACTTTCTTGTGAAGTTGATTCAGCATCACATTTCTGCAAGTACTCATAAGGAAATGTACAATCATTTCTAGTAAATCACAACTCTGGTACGGTGTTGATGGCATCAGTACTCCGTGACCTCAGCTGCTGGCCCGTGGTGCTGGTGGCAGAGGCAGCACACAGGAAGCCTGCGAGTGACAAAAGGCAGCTCTAGCATCTTAAATGAAAGCCCTGTTACAGGCAAGGGTTATTTTGGCTCTTGCTGACTTCTGCCCACACGAAAGCTGCTGCCTTGGGCAAAGACCAGGCACCCCTGGTGAGATGGGCAGCCTCCTGCCTCTCAGACCAGCGCATCACCCTTACGAAGTTACAGGTGTTTGCAGGGAGAAAGAAGAACCCTGCTCTCAAACTGCATTTCTAGCTGGATAAAATTACTGCTTTAGATTCCTGCTTAACCGCAAAGTTCTCTAACTGTCTTTAGCAGAACCAAAACCATTATTTCCAAGGTGTATAAAATAAAGATTCCTAGATGCATTGCAGGAAAACTCAGTAAACGCCTTGTTCAAAAGGTCTGAGCTGAAATCACAGGAAAAAAAATCTTTCTGTGGTTTGATATAAAATAAGAACAACCTGAATAATGTATTCTAGCAGAGGAGTGAAAGACCCCCCACCCCAAGCAAGCTTTTCCTGAAATCACAACATGTTTTCTGACGTGTGCTCTCTGTGATTTTAGCCGATTTTCTCATTCTTTGCTGGGCATCATCTGAATTTCAAATCCTCTTTTCTGCATGTGAGATAAAAATTTCACTGGAATTGTGAAGAAACTGGTGAGAACATTGCAGTTTTCCACTACACCTGTATCTGTGAGGAACCTAACAGCAGCACTACGAGCTTGCCTCCACAAACGCTGTGAGCAGAGCTCTGCCACAGCTATCTGCTCACTCAGCCACAGGAGCCCCACAGCAGAAATAAGGATGGAAGGGGCAAAAGCTGTGAGGACTACTATAAGAAAGAATAGTAGAAGCATCTTGTCGTGAGACACATCGCCAGGGAGCAAAACAAGAATTTGTTGAAAGGCGGTTAAGGCAATTCATAGCCAGAACAATACATCACACATACATCTTCAGACTTTCCTGCATGTCCGTGCTCTGTAAGAGAGCTTTAATGTGGTAGACTGGCTACCTCTGCCTGTAGGAGATTTTTCCATGGGACACAGACCCTGCGCTGTGACACAGTTCACCATAGAGAGCTCGATTCAGAAACTCCCAGCACTGATGAACGAGAAAAGGCAGTTCTCATGCTCCCTCTCTATCTACTATAGTTCTGTGCTTCTCATCAATGCTGGAGGCCTTTTTTTCCAGACTAATAACTTAAGCGGAGCTGGATGTTTTCAAAAGAGTAAAATTAGTCCAAGTCTTTGACCCTGGCAGATCCTCCTGAGATGTGTTGCTGCACCACCGCTCTCTCTAGCAGTGTTAGGGCTGTGAGATTTGGCAAGAGGAAACAGAGCAAACGGGCTCTAGAAGGTCCCTGATCTCCCCACATGTATGAAGCTGGTGATATTTATACTGAGGCATGGGGAACTAAAACAGGAAAGGCAGGATTTGGACCAAATCACTGAGGCAAATTGTCGCGATTGTTTTTAAGTGAATTGTAAAAATAACATCACTTACACGTCCTCTTTTGTTTCTCAGGTCTCTAGGAACTAAGTAGTAAGGCAGGTGGGTGGCCAAAACACGAGGCAAAGGAAGACTTGCGAGATCTGCATTTTTTATGTTGTATTCCAGCCATGGGATTCTGTCCAGGAGCTCCATATCTTCTGTTCCATTTCGGTGGCCTTCATGAAGTATTAAGCTCAAAATGTTCTGAGTCCACACAGTTCCTGAGAAGAAAACCTTTTTATTTGAACATTGTTTTATTTTTTTTTAAAAGGCAGTTTGTTATCATAAACACTGCCTCTGCACTGCTGTAACAAGTTTCACTTTGTGAATATAAATACACCTTCGCACACTGAAGATAGCAAACATTACCCTGGTCACTGCTGAGTGCAGAAGGGAAACATATCGTTGCGTTATCCCTGCACAAAAGCCATGGCTGGTAACTAAACCTTCAGTTCCTTCACCCCGTATTCTCGGCTTCCACACAAATTGTGCCTGTCCTCACCCTCTTGTAGCAACATGAACAGCTGCATCTTTGTGGTCTACACTTCTAAAAATATTTCATCCTGAAGGGATCTAGAAAAGACTTTTTCTTCCAGAATTCCTGCAAACTGTTGTAAGATGCCACAAAACAAGCACCATGTTTGTAAAGCACGAATGAGCCCCACAAAGTAAATTCTTGTGTCAGCAAGCTCTCTGAAGTTCCTTAGGGAAGACCTGACTCTTGGGCTCCTTTCCCTTTTATACTGTTGGCCAGGAAAAATGAACGCCTGAGAGAATTCAAAGCGATACAGAAGGGCATTAAATTATTACTGTAGGTTACCCTGAACAAGCACAGAGAAAGGAAGGCATCTAAAACTGTAACCTAGTTCTTAAGACCTCACCTGGGAAGCAAGCTTTTGGTTCTGGAGATTAGACTGTATGTGCATTGTAGATTTAAAAACACGGGGCAAGATGATGAGAAAATCCTAAGAACCAGAGGAACAACAACTGGGTAAGTGCCCTACCCAGTGATTTCACAGCTGTGCTAGCTGTCATACTCTGCTTGGCATAATCAACCTGGACAATTTTTCAGCACAGAGATTGAGCTTCAACAGAAGGATTGGAGGGTATCTTAGATAACTGATGAGGAAGAAAGAGGATGGTGGGGCAGGACAGAGGAAAAGATGTGAGTGGGAAAGAGATGACATTCTGTGCAATTCATAACTCAAAATCATCTTCCAACTCCTTCCTGCCCCTGGGTAGCCCATCACTTTGCAACACAGAACTCCTGCTTCCAAAGATGTGCTCATCTCAGTTCCTTAACATCTTTACACCTTAAATCCTGCCTTGTTATCCTGACTCTTTTAGTTGGACAGCTTGCTCCAGCACTGCCTGATGATGAGCTAGCATCACCTGGGCTCCCTGTCCCCTCCCTCTGCCACCCACGACCTCTCCACAGACTTCTCATACCACTTCACCACAACCACATCTGGAGCTTCCTTCCAGTCCTTCTGCGCTCCTCTTCCTCACTTCACCCCAAAACGCCTTTCTGCCTCAGGTATTTCACTGAATACCTGAGGGAATAGTGAATTCCAGCAAGATGTTCAGTGACCCGAGGAAAAGGACTCATACTAACAAAACATTGGTTATGTTATCTGAAGGCCATGTCTTGCAGATTGCTGAAGGAAACCAAAAGATATTGGCAGGTGTTCCCAAGAACACAAACAAGAGAGGATAGCAGAAGCCTTGAAAGTACAAGCGCAGGATGGTACCAGAGATATCAAGGCTGTAGGTATAAACCACTGCTTAATACATGATCAAATCATTAATTATTAATTATTAAAGAAGTGCAGTTTTGAGAAACAAGTAGACCAGTTTTAGATCATGAGGTGAACCTGTATTGAAATGTACAGGTCTGGGCATGTCAAGGTTTTGGATTTCATGTAAAACCACAATGAAGCCAGATGGTTTCTCAGGTGCCTTTGCTTCACAAGTGGGAATGCAGAATCCATCACACTGGTTTCCTGTATTGCTAAGTAGGTAAACATTAATTTATTATTGTTGAAAGGGAGTATATATCATTGACTCACATTTGCTCTGGTCTCCTGCTGGGCTGTAATTTGGATGCAGCACCCCCCAAAATCACCTTCCACCTGAGCCCACAAATCAACCCAGATCTCTCACAACCATCTTCAACACTCTTAGACCCCTGCCCTACCAGAACTATGTATCTGTTTTGTGAGGCACAGGAGGTCAGCTGGGTTTGGGCACAGCTTGCTCTCAGTGCTGAGTCCAAGAATGAGGTAGATCAACTCAGCTGGGCACAAGCAGGAACCTCGTGTCTGTCTGGCTGTTCAGGCCACGGCTCTGCGGGGTTTGTACTGAATGTTACACTGCATATACTCAGAGATGGTTCAGGTCTAAAAGCAGAGCTAACAACCTTAGGCAGATCTGTGGTTAGATGGTTGAATAAAGGCAGATTTATTTCCTCTTTGGAAACAATTCGATTCTTACCTGATTTTGGATAAGTAGCTATAAATATATCACTATCTTTGATTTCAAAATTCTCCAGGGAAGCAATCTGCTCAACTGAAGTATTATTTACAGCAAAGTAAAACCCTTTGTATTTGAATACAAATTCTTTCGATGGTTCCATTGCTGATTGGTTGTCTCTTATGGGTGAGTAAGCTGCAGTAAGAAAATATACAATTATACCTTATTTTTTTGTTGTCATCTCACAGAAAAACAAACAAACAAAAATGAAAAACAAACAAATAAAAACAAAAGACCCCCCTCCCCCCCCCCAAGAAAATGCCAAAGGAGCGATTCAAACACAAAAATACAGTGCTTGTAAATTTTAGCAAAATGCATTTTGCTACAACAATCCACAGAAATACATATGGCATGATCCTTTACTCATATACAAGTGTGTGTCATATGCATGTAAAAACTAACATAACTAAAGGCAACCTATATAAACAAACATTTGTCAATTTTCCTCTAGGATTTGAGCAACTGTAAAGTTTCCTTTGGGTTGTCACCAGCTCTTAAACAGAGCTAGCTTAACCAAGCTTTCATTCTGAATTTCGTGACTGAAATTGTGTTCTGCATGTTTTATTTTAATTTCTGTCTCCTCCTAGTTATTCTCTGTCTCCTTATTAGTGCTTCTCCCATGGTAAGCATAATTTCTGCAAAGTAGGATGGAAGAGCATAAATGTGGATTTTTAAACATGACTACTGGTTTTATGAGATATTCTTGTACCTTACTACCACCAGATTTGCCAGAAAAATATGTTAATCTTCATTGTTGTGATGGACAGGGAAGAACAAACTCTTTGGGAGATAGAGGAGGAGCAAGAGACTGAAGAGAGAGACCAACTCTTGTAGCTGAGCAAGAGCAAAATGGAGCACCCAGGTCTGAAGGTTTGGGTTTGTGTCCCTGCTACAGCCCTTAAGCTGAACATACATGGATTTCAGTGATTTTAACATCCAGGTCTCTCTCTCCCAAGTAAGCAGATGTACCTTTAGACAATGTACAAGGCTTAGCAGACTGACGTGAGCAAGTTCATTTTCAGACTTAGATATCACAAGCATTATTTTATTTGGCTTGAAGTGTATTTTGAAAGAGAGACCTTCTTATCTGGAGTTTTATTCAGGTTTCTGTCCCCTGCCTTCCCGCTTGCAAAGTATAGGTGATCATTCCTATGTCCTCTCTGATTGCAGTGTTTGCCATTGCTTCATCATCTGGCTTTCACCGTTGCTCAGATTTGCCAAATCAGCAGCTTACACAATTCACTCCAGCCAAGTGGCTTGAGTTCATCACAGCAGATAGTCCTTGGAAATGAGGCCGCTGATCCCATCCGTTATCACTTAGCTTCTCTCTTGTTTAGGCTTTTCTGCCCTGTGAACTCAGCTGGCTACAGGCTTGCCCAGCAGTGCCTTTGTTTGACGTGGGGTGTGGTGGAGCCAAGGACGAGCCATGGCCCAGGTGCCCTGGAAAGCACCCACGGACTGCCAGTGGACTGGCCGTGGCAAGACGCATGTGCATGGACACCTCCTGTGGGGCTCGTGCTCCCGTTGGACCCTTGGTAGCCACCAACCACGAGGGAGTGCCAAAATGAAGCAGCATTGGGCATGCAAGCAGCTCATCCAGGTAACTTCCTGCCGTGGCATGGCCACAGGAGGACACACGGACGTCCCTCAGGCTGGCTCCATGGCTCAGCTTGGGGCTGAAGCTCCCCGCTCACCTCCAGCTGCCCACCACCATCACCACCATCTGCAGGGCAACTGCAGGCCAGGCCACTCTCAGCCACACCGCTGGAACAGCCAGGCAAAATGTTTCAATTTTATATTTTTTTTATATGTCTGGGTTCTTTTACTGAGCCGAGTTAAATAACTGGTAAGTCATTAATTGCACCAGAAACAAGGCTGAAGAGCAATAACAGTAACCCCACATAGAAACCAAGGAATTGGTACACATTTGAATTCAAGTCATGAAACAAAGTTGGGGAAGTCCTAAGAATGCAAAGATATGGGGAATGAGTGAATATCTGTATGGATAGAAGAGGAAGAATGTGAGAAGCAAAAAGAAGACACATTCAATGCATAGTAGATAGAAATCCTTTTTGATCTTGTTCTGTCAAAAAAAAGAGTTTTTATATCACTTTGGGACAAAAAAAGAGTTTTTATATCACTTTGGGACAAAGGTTACTGCACTGGTTGTATCTTACAGACATATGAATATACAATAAAAAAATATACCAGGAAAAAGGTAGCATTGCCTCATTGCCTGGAAAGCCTATTCGTGATCTAATCTATCTGATAGGAGAGGAAATAAGCATTCAGATATGTTCTTAGAAGCCAGATATGAAAATGCATCTAAAAATTTGCCTCCAGTTACAAAAGTGTCCACTAATTCATCTCCTGCACCCACAGTGACTGTACACTTCTACTGTGCTCAGTCAGCTGCCTCACAGCCACAACTCCAATCCCTTGCTGAGTGGTCCAGAAAAGCTGGTGTAAAACTCAGCTTCCCGCACCAGCCACCGGAGAGCCCAGCTCCGCGCGGCTGTCCTCCCATCCGCACACACCAGGGCCAGCCCCTGGCTCTCCGTGACTCCTTCTGGCAGCACTTCTCAAAATATTTGACAAAAGAGCTCCACGCACAACTCGGTTTACTGGAGGGGCAGTATAGTGTTGTTTAACTCATAAATCTACAGCTCTAATAATTTCAGGCACACTTACCTCCTCTGCTCTCTTTTTGGTGCCCAAGGAGATGTATGTTGCTCCTTCCCAGTTCAGTGAATGTGAATAACGTGAGAGAGGTGTGAGCAGTCACGTTTCCTTTTTAACCAAGGCATGAACACACAGACAGTATGCTGTTTGGCTTTCGTTCAATATTTGCTTATCTTTCACACAGAGATTAGAGAGCTAACACAACCCATGAAAATGCTGAAGCAGTCCAGAGAGTTTTATGGAATTATTTAAATGATCATTTTCATTTTTGTTCCTCCTTTTATCAACAGCATTATTAAGGAACAGTGGAGAGGAGCAGAAGTGAATAAAAGCTTTTGCTTTCTTTTGCTTTTTTTTTTTTTTTCCTTAACTCAGCTCCCACTGAACTTTTGCCCATCCCGGTTTTACCTCCAGACTACGTGTGCCAGTAGTTCCAAAGAACAGATCGAATCCACTGGCCCACCGCAGTGGGGTCAGCCCAGTCAAACCTGGTCTCAGCCAAGAACCTGGAGGGGGCTATCTGGGTTCAACACATGTATGTGCTCGTGTTAAGCGTTTCTGTGAGGTACTTCATAACTGAAACAAAATCTTGCCTGAGACCTTTCTCACTGAAACCTGCATGCCAACCACATCACAAAGAAGAACATTTTGTTTGCCAGTCCTGTGCTGTGTTTTGTGTAGGATTACTTTTTAACCTGGATCAAATTCCCCAAGTAGTCCCTGAACTTACTCAACAGATCAGTCAGGTTGGGCAGCATGCAGACAGGCCAGAAAGAGGAGTAGGGCTAAATCTTCTTCACCACAGAGGAAAGCCTTAAGGCAAAAGATTAGGCCTGCTCTGCTTCGCTTTCTGTTCCAATCAGGCATGTCTCTAGTATTTTGAAAGTGCAGTTTCTACTCTAAGTTTTTAATAATGATGAAAGGCAACAGCTATTGATACTAAAACTAGGCAGGGAGGTGCTCCACAGCGGTTCTGAAGAACCTCAAGAACAACAGCTATGGACCCACATCAGCTTTGTGAGCTAGCTGGAGAGCCACAAAGATGTGAGTTAGGGCAAGAAGCAGTATTCTCCAGTGAAAACAAATAGCCTGTAAAGCTTCTTGGCCTTTGGACAGATGGTAAGTGGGGAAATATACAAATCCAAGAGCATTGTAAAACATCAGCATCCTCAAGTTAGGACTTGTCCCTTGTCAGTGACTCTGAATAACAGTCTATCTGCAGGTAATTGGACATAGTTTCCACATGTGTTATCTGTTTGGGGACAAAATAGTCCACCACAATATTAATAATTAACCTTGGGATGCAGATATCTAACATATTACATTATAGGTGCAGTTGTACAAAGTTCAGTTTGAGACTCTATAGGAAACCAAATTTATGGTTTATTATATAGTTTAAAGAAAGCCAATGTTCTCAGTGCCATTGGCATTTGCCTCTTATGTGCTTCTGTGGTTATTTCCTCTGGTACTTTCACACAATATGCTTCTGTTCATACTAATCCTAGCTTTCCTTTCACAAGCCTCTACAGCACTAGTAAACTGGTGGTCCTAAAATAAGCCCCCAAGTTCCCTAGACAGACAACAGACAAAGACACATCTCCTGTCCACCTGTACTGTAAAATTAAAGAGTAAAGTAAATGTGTAAGTTAGGCACATAGAATCCCAAAATTTCATATGTTAGTGCAAAATACACCCAACACATCATAGCAAAAGGGGCAAACTAAATTAGACCACTTCAACCCTCATTTTAGGTATTTGCATAGGAACAGATTGTCAACTGAGGAAAAAAGAAAAAGAAAAAGATTTGTAATATGTTCCTTTATTTTAGACATTCCTAAGGTATTATTACATCCCATTAACATCTAGCATTGCCTCTTGCTGCACAAAATCCACGCCAAAGATACATGATGCTTGAGTTACTAGAGAAGTTTCTCAGAAGTTAGCATTACCTAACGGCAATAGTCAGAGTGACGGGCTGAATGTAACCATTTCTCCTGAGTACCGTGTCTGCTCACGCCTATGGGATTTCTATCACTGCCATGCTCTGTCTCCCTCTTTCTTTCACTCCTGTAATTCACAACTGAATGTGTTTTACCTGTGTGTCTTGTTCCTATGTTCAGCAAAGTGGCAGGGGATTTTAGGTTGCATCTAGACTGGATTTTCATATAGATATATATTTCATCTAGCTCTATTTTACCAAGTAATTATTTTGTACTACATTAATGTCATTGCCACTAGATAAACCATACTGGCTGCTTGTTCTCCAAGAAAACATGCAAATACGTGTAAAAGTGCAGTTTCCATGTTTAACATTATGAGGTATATTATAAAGGGTAATTTCACTACCCGGAATTAGGAGCAAAACCAAATCAAAGTATTTTATCTCATCTACTATTTGGAGTACCTTAGCAATATTATATCAATACGCTCCTCAACCAACCTTACCATCCTTCTTGAGGGCATGCATCTCATTATCTGTCATAAGCAGATTTAATTTACAAAATTACTGCCAATATTATATATTTTGCTCTATTTTTTCTTTATGCAAGCTGTACATTTGCACACTACATATTCCACTGCGTAACCAGGTCCTTGTAACTGGCCCAGTAAGTACTTACAGTGCTTTCTGATGATGTCAAATACCTCTTAACTGCATGTTTTTATGGCTATTTATCCAGTATTCTCCTACCCTTTCTCTAAGGATTAAACATTAATTAAAGATTATAAATTCATAGTAGTTCTCCAAGGTACATGAGACAAGTAGAAAGAGTATAGAAAGACTGCATGAAAATAATTTATTCTTTGCTTATTGATTTTCTGTTTATTCCTGAATTGAATCACTAAATGTTTAAAAAAGAATATTTGTCTTTTATTCAATCTTCCAATAAAATCTGGACTGAGTAAGCAGAACCAGAGTAAACAGTAGGCAGAACAGTTCTGTATTGCTCTCTGAGGAACAAGCTCTATGTGGGCTTTCAGTCTTTAATTAACTTTGTTAAACGATCGACTCCCAAAATTATGAATATCAAAATTTGGCATTTATTTGCTTTGGTTTGTCACCAGTGTGTAATTCCTTTCTTTTATCATATTTTCTGTACTTATTAGAGAGGCCACAACAATTTTAAAACACTATGAAATGGATCTGTCTTTGGAAGATATGGTGTTCAGACAGTGTTATTCGTACATCCCCACTGGTGCATCAGCAGGATTCCAGCACAGATGATTAAAGAAGTGCTGTTTTGAGATGTACATCTGAGCAAGAGATTCCTTTGTTCTTGTTTCAAAGTCGGTGGGTTTTCTTTGTGAAGATTTTACCCCATTTTTATAGGTTCTGCTTTTGCCAGGAGATCGAAGTCGTAACCAAACTGAAAGATAAATGATTCATAAGAGTGTGCTAAATTTTGAACAGGGAATCTGAGAACATCATGTCCATGAAAGCAACTATCAACTGGAAAACAGCTTTTTAAAATCTGTAATGACTTCTTCAATAATTTAAAATACTGAAGTCCACTAGGGTAAGAGGAAACTGAGAGGAATGTTAAAAACTATAAGCATTAAATGTTCTTAAGTATGTCTCACCTAAGAAATGTGACAAAACCAATTATGTGACAAAGCCAATGATATGACAATAAGATCACTTTTGAATTAGGCCTAAAACTCTCTCTTTTAACAAAATCTAGCCACTTACTAGGAGCACAAATCTCCTTTTCTTAAAATGCTGTGGGATTATCTCCTTACATTTCCTGCTTTACAGAAAATAAAACATACCTGTGGTGACAGTTCTCCATGTATTTAATTCACATTTTGTGTGTGTGTGCATCCGTGTGCGTGTTTCAGTAGAAGTAAAGAACCCTTGAAAAGGTCAGGGATGGAAGAACATGATTTTCTTTTCTCTCAGCTGGAGTAAAGATTCCAAATCCTTTCAACTGCTCTACATGCCCAGTTGCTGAAAAGTGTTACACCATCTACACGGTTTTTCTGTATACACAGCAAAAATTATCAGCTAGACGTCCTATTACTTCTGTCTTGGCTTTTCCCATCTAAAATTTCCAAACCCTACATTTTCTTGAAAACTACTGTTGCTGACTTACGCTGCTGTCCTTTCTCATATTCAAGGTATTTACAAGCATTTGCCTTTTACAGCTCTCCCTTTATCTCCCTTTTCTTCCTTTATCCTGATTCAGCTTCTGATATAACAGCTTGACATTCTTGTTTGCCTTTTGAATAAGAACCTTTCTTCTTCAGTCTCTTTGGCAAGGCTGCATAGTTTGCCTTGGGATCATTTTTCATATCTTCAAATGTCACACGTTCCCACCACTGTCTCTGGTTCATCTTTAATTCAGCTTTTTTCCTTCAGATCTGCAGATTTTCAATACAACATCTCTGAGATGCTGCAAAGGACGGAAGAGCAGGGGGTTGGAGCAATGTCCCGTTAAGTATCCAATTATAATCCATTTGAGACCAGGTTTGTCAAGGTAGTTTGACGATTTAGCTCTCAGTGCCACTTTGAACTAGGTTAAGTGCCAAAATCTACGTTTCGAAAAAAGGAACTCTTAGTGTCTCTGAATTAGAACCAATTAATGGAAAAAACAATTAATGGAAGAAATTTGCTTAGCCTGTCTGCTTTGAGACTATTCTTCTCAAACTAAGACACCAGACACAGGTACAGACTGGGAGACAAGTGGCTGGAGAGCAGCTCAGCAGAAAGGCACCTGGAGATGCTGGTCGGCAGCATGCTCAACGTGAGCCTGCAGTGTACCCTGGCAGCCAAGAGGGCAAACCGCCTTTTGGGGTGCATTAAGCACAGCATAGCCAGCCGGTCAAAAGAGGTGATTCTCCCACCGTATTTGGTGTTGGTGTGGCCTCACCTTGAGTGTTGTGTGCAGTTCTGGGCTCCACAACACAAAAGGGACGTTAAGGTCCTTGAAAGTGTCCAGAGGAGGGCAACACAGCTGGTAAAAGGGCTGGAAGGCATGTCCTGTGAGGAGAGGCTGAGGACACCTGGGTTGTCTAGTCTGGAGAAGAGGAGGCTGAGAGGCGACCTCACTGCTCTCTGCAACCTCCTGAGGAGGGGAAGTGGAGAGGGAGGTGCCGGTCTCTGCTCCCAGGGAACCGGTGACAGGATGCATGGGAACAGCACAAAGCTGTGCCAGGGGAGGTTCAGACTGGACGTTAGGGAAAATTTCTGTACCGTGAGGGTGGTCAAACACTGGAACAGGCTTCCCAGAGAGGTGGTCGATGCCCCAAACCTGTCGGTGTTCAAGAGGCATTTGGACAATGCCCTCAATAACATGCTGTAACTTTTGGTTAGACCTGACGTGGTCAGGAGGTTGGACTTGGTGATCTTTGTAGGTCCCTTCCAACTGAACTGTTCTGTTCTGTACTGTTCTGTTCTATTCTATTCTATTCTATTCTAAATTGCTGAACATCTAAGAATGAAGACAAGACTCCGCATGTTTTTGACTGACAAGTGTTGTACACAGTGATCCCACTTAGAGTATGATTTGTCCTATGTTCTCAAGTTACCTACAGTCCCAGTTAAAGTTGCAGGTCATTGCCTATATTGCACTGTAAGCTGGAGCTAAAAAGTGGAGAAAAAAGCTGTAGTGAAAACATGGTCTGCAATTATATCTCTGAAGAAAACTATGGCCTGAAAAGTGCACACAAAATAAAATTGCAAACTGTAGACAGTAGAATTCACCCCGTCATCCTGCTTCTGAGGACAGCACAGGAAGAGATCAGAAAGGTGACAAAATCTTTGCTTGTTTATTTATTGTGCAATTACCATGCATGACTATCATGCAATTATTCTCATGGACCATAGTTCATTTAATTATTCTTCTGTTACAAATGATTCCCATCTTTTAATGAATATTTTAGCTGTTCAATACCGCCTAGTTCATGAATGGATGACATTAGAAGCTGACACAGCCATAGTCACAAGTTCATATATACTCTTCCTTACCCACAAGGAGACTGAGAAGGAGAAGACAATGAATACCACTGTGATTAACATATTATATCTGTTTTTAATTTGTTCAGCTAGCATAGTGCCAGACCCAGAGTACAAGAAAATGAAATACATTAAAGTCTTAAGTAAGCAAGAACGACCGATCTGGTTTGCATAAAGTCTGGTTTTGTTCAAAGTTCTTGGGAAAAAAAAAAAAAAAGATGAGTAACAGTACCAAAGTGATAACAAGGACTTTCGCAGAAAAAAAATTTCTATGGGCTTTAGACAGGGACTCCTCCTTACAGGACAGTTATAATAAAAGATTCAGGTAGTCCCTACAAGCTATAAATGATTTTCTAAATAGTATGTGAAGAATATGTAGTTTAGATGTTACTTTGTTTATTTTTATAGATATTTATTTATAAGAAAACATCTACATTAGGAAAAGTACCCAAGCTGAAAAGAAATTTTGGTTTTATTTAGTATATCTCAGACTTAGTGAGTCAGTGACACAGTGTTTCCCCTGCACCATGCACCTTCCATACAGAAACCTTTTCTTCTGTATTAAAGAAACCAGTACTACCGTGAACGTCAGACACTCCACAAGATGGAGGATGTGAAATCATTCCTCACCATGTCTGTCACCCCACAACCCCACCCTTCTTGTTGGTGCAAAACTGTAGGCATGAGGTACCCAATATGGAGGGTACAATATCATACACATACAAGCTGCAGAGGTGAACCTACTGTGATTTATAGTGTACAGACACGCAGGTAAACCTTCTGGCAAAAACAATTTCCTTAGCAGACCACACCCAAGAAAACTGTTCCTTGACCTACAAATTTTATTTGCCCAATTTG